>RCUC01133889.1:0-53327 GCA_003697995.1 Taxidea taxus jeffersonii | reverse complement strand
TCAGTTCCATCTTCCCTGTGGAAATCAGCCTCTCCTATAGGCCTTTTGGAATCTGCTTTCCCATAACTTCAGCGGCATTTAACTTTAACATTAGCTAGGTTTTTAATTTGGCAAAGAAGCCAATTCTGTTACAAAGTCTGTATGACCTTATGGCTCTAAAGCCTAAAATGTAGATGATTTGGTCTGTTTCAATTTCCAGAATTTCTAGGAGAGATCATTTGAACAGCCTAGCTTGAGTCACATGACCATTCTTGGTACAATGACCAAGGGGACAAGTCATATCCCTTTAGGGCCGTTAGCAGGGAAATTCTCCAGAAAGGGGTGTGGGCAGGAGAAAATGATGGATATATCTAGATCAAGAACCTTCCAAATTTGGGACGCCTGGGTGGCTCAGTTGGTTAAGCGGCTGCCTTCGGCTCAGGTCATGATCCCAGCGTCCTGGGATTGAGTTCCACATCAGGCTTGCTCGGCGGGGAGCCTGCTTCTCCCTCTGCCTCTGCCTGCCACTCTGTCTGCCTGTGCTGGCTCCTGCGCTCTCTCTCTATCTGACAAATAAATAAATAAAATCTTTAAAAAAAAAAAAACGAACCTTCCAAATTTTCCCTGAAAATCTGTCGTTGGAAGAAGGAGATGCTTTTGTTTGGATTAATTGTCATGACAACATTTAAACTAAAAATGATGAAAATTCATTCTCATTCTTTGTACCTAATACTACTTCACTTTTTATTGCTAAAATACATCTTCATCTTTGAATCTGCTATTTTTCTCCCACAAATTATCTTTAGAGGATAATTTTGTGAACCCTGGCCTTGTAGGTCCTAAGTTAGAAGCCAAATAACAAAGATAAATCCTTCGAACATTTCTTGTTGCTTCTGGCAGTTTCATTTGTAATGATCATTTGGCCTAAATTAAAGTGAGGTTGGAGATAGTAGAAATCAAACTCCAGGGAAAGGACTGAAAAAGCTGGGGATACTTTTGAAGCTTAAGCAGATAAAAGAGATTGTAAGTAGCCTTGAACTTTTCTCTGATAATTTACTCATTTAAAAATCTGCTTTCTTCAAAACTAATACATGAATTTACTGAAGAACTAACTTCATAAAATATGGATACTCTTATGGCTCAAAAATGAAAATAAAGACTGACTAGAAATGATTATAAATTTGAACATTAAAAAATTGTTTCAACGATGCCATTTTAGTTGTGTAAAATTTACAGTGTTAATGCCCTCTTACCAAGAGCTTGCTTCAGTTTAGCCCCAAATATCCCACCTACGTTAGACATGTATATGGTACCTGCCAACCCATTGTAGCTTCTAGTGAGGCAAACTCTACTTGAAAGAGACCAAGAGCCATTGGCAAGTCAAGCTTTCTATCATTTGACTCTTCCTTATTACCACAGCTGACTGGACCGGGAGAGACCACCCCCTGACCTGCAATCATATTCTCTCTCTCAGGAATGTGAACTAAGGAATGCCAAGGAAAGGAACTCAGGAAGTATGATTAGGAGCAGAAGCTGAATCATTATAACATGGAGAGACTTGATTTCCAATGTGTTCTGCAAAAGTCCAAGTGGGAAGAAATAGGAGCCGGCAGAGGAAACCCACCTAGAGAGAGAAGAAGACAAGTAGGAACACGTTAGAAATCAGGCATCTTCCAAAGGATCTACCCTACAGCTGCCCCAATTCTGCTTTTAATCCATGAGGAGATTTGTAGCAAAGCCTCTTTTTTCTTCCTTAGAGTATCATGAGTAGCTCTGTGTTTCTTGTAACTCAAAAGGCCACACTTCCACCCCATCTTATCCTGGGTTTATGTAAAAAGGCCAAGGGCTGCCAACTTACATTAGCTCATGAAACTTGATAATTTGGCATTTATTACACTGACATTGATCCCCTCAATAATGAAATTTGAGAAAATTGGGGGGTTAGCAGCCATGCAAAGCATTTTAATGTTGACTTGCTTTCCCAGAGCAATACGCTTGGACCTCTCTGTCACCCATGCTGATGTGGGCAGACTTAACGGCTGGCTGCAGTTGTGCCTCTGGCAGCGAGGGTAGAAGTGATCTGGTAGAAACAATCCCTCTGTAACGATGAGGAGAGCAAAAGGCTTGTTCACCCTGAGTGGAGTGTGTGTGTCTGTGTGTGCGCACACACACATGAACATTCACACACATGCATGCGGTGCCTGGCCAGTACAGCAGTAAGCAAAGATGGACAGGTTATGATGATGCCCCCGCCCCCATGGTACATTGTGACTAGGCATCGTTGGCCCTGTGCTATTGGTCGCTTGAGGACAGGGAAGTATATCCAGTTAGTTAAATGGTTCTACATGCTAGAAGTGGATGTATGACACAGATTGCTGACGACTGTAGACATATGAAAGAATATTCAGCCAATAATTCCAAGAGGTATAAATGAAAACATTTTAAATTTAAAAAGTAGCTATGGGGCACCATAGCATACTACATGGTTTCTGGAGCCAGATATTTTGGGTCTAAAACACAGTTCTGCTGCTTATGACCTGGATAACCCTGGTCAAGGCACTTAAATTCTCTCTATATTAATTTCTCCATTTATATAATGGATAATGACCTGTCTCATCTGGTTATTTCAAGGATTGAGTATGTTAATTTGTATGACACTTGTACAGCAGCTCCTGGCACACAATACTCAGTCCATGTTATGGATTATGAGCCCCTACTGCACTTCAAGACTGAGGCTTAGAGAGATAGAGACTCACTGAAGCCCATAAGATGATCAGCTACAAAGTTCCTGTTTGACACTGTTTTTTTTAACACTCTAAAATAAAATCAAACTTTGCATTTCTCATGATTCTGTAAAAGAAGGATGAAATTGCCCATATTTATCTTTAATTACAGGTGGGGAAAACTAAAGAATAAAAAGTGAAATTTTATGCTAAAGGTGATGTCCCTCCTAATTTGCCCTAACCCCCCCTTTTTTGTCATTGAGCTGTCATTCTCTCTGCAGTAACACACAAGAGTAGAATCCCTTGGCAGCTCTCCAGGCAGCGTGTGCCCTTCAGATGCTCTAGAACCACACCACTCAAACAGTCCCAGGGCCCAGCACGAGGTCTGGCACACAGTAGATACTCACCGTCTATTCACTTATTTTAAGTGATTGAATGTCAATATCTCTTCTGCCATGTTGACCCCATCACCTCTTGTCTCAGAATCTTCAATGAGATTTTTCTCAAGTTTGAATTATTCATCCTGCATTTCATGTCTTTCAGAGATCTCACCTGGGATGAACTTCCTTCTCTCCTTCTATGTAGTTGGCCCCTTTCACTATTCCTTGCCTACTTGAGTTAATGTGTCTTCTTTGGCTATGTTCTTCTTATTCCTTTTTATCCCACATGTAGTACTAAATATAACTCCTTCGTATTTAACATTTTGTTTATACTCAAATGTTTCTGCTCTCTTTCCATCGGAATTATAGTTGTAGGAGACAATTGGAGGTGGTTTCCCAGCTCACATCCCGCTTTCTCACTTGTTCCTATAGCAGCTGTGTTAGAACTCGTGACCCACCCTTTAATCCAAGCTGGTGGGACCAAGGGTAGTTTGGGGTTTTGTCTGAAGCCACAGAGTTTCCGGGTATTTTGTTTTGCACTAATCGATAGCTGGTATATTATCCTGAAAAGTTGCTGAATAAAATCTCTAATTGTGAATGAAAAAATATGCTTAGAACTGTAGACATTTCAACTTAATATCCATATGATTTTATTATAAAAAGATTATGGAGTGCAAGAAAGTTCTCTATTGAATATGATGTATAGTAGCAAACATATGGTGAGTCTGTGATAAATGCCAGAAAGATTATGAATTTTAAAATGCCTAGAGAAGGAGGGGAGGGCAAGGGATTTGATTTTTTAAGATTTTTTTTCAAAACTTGCTTTCAGCATCTGTTGGTCTGAAGATAGACAAGGACGCAGTTAATAAAATGCTGAACATGTAATAAAATGTTCATTATTCATAAAAGAAGTAAATGTGGTTAGTTTGGTGAAGATTCTTTACTCCCCTGTTGTGTATTTATGGCTTGTTTTTGTCGACCCCAGTTCTTTCTGGCATGTTGACTTTAGCTAATCACAGCATAAAGATTGAGTACAACAAGAAGGGGAGAAAGACTCCTTGTTTGACCACTGACCAAGCAAAGAGAAAGGGTAATAGGAATTTCAACTTATGAGGCAGGTGGGTATTTTGTGAATTGACATTTTTGATTTTGTGGGTCTTAGAGTGTTTCATTTCCCCTTTCCTGTGAATATAAGTTGCAACCTTGGTTTAAGGTCTTTCAAAAGGAATGAAAAAATATCATTTTGCCTTATTGTTGAGCTTAGGGGAGTAGTTATAACTTCTACCTGTTATCTGGCACTGTTATCCTGCTTTAGCTAGTAACTGTGGGGATCAACCCCATCTGTGCTGAGCTGTCTGTATCAGCGTGCCCTTGGATTTTTCACGTGAACCAGCACGCGGTAGTAGAGATTAGGTCACTCTGCTTCATGTGTCAACTCTGCAACTAAATGCATCCAGTCACTTCCCATATGCAATTGTATTGGCTGAATTTAAAAGACTGTGAAAATGAAAAATAAAACAAGTGTCTTTGGTAGAATTCAAGGTCAGGTGGACATTCACATGCAAGTTGGAAGTGGATGAAACAGTAGATCAAAATTTTAGATTTAGCTTTCTGATATCTTTTAAGGCTCCCTCTGAGTCATGTCACTATACATCATCTTACAGTTTAGAAAGCATTCTCATTTGGAGTCATTTCTTATTTAGATTCTAAGGCTCTAGTTGCTACAATTGGAACATCTCAAAATTAGCGGGAAAGCCACCAACTGTGCAGTCCCTGCCAACCAGAGTCCTGAACACTCCCTCTCCATGCCTTGTTTTGGGATTAGGAGTTTACTCCCCAAATGTGAGCCCTTGGGGCCCCTGGTTCCCTGCTGTCTTACATGTGACTGGATCATTTACTGTGTTGACCATGGTGCCTTAGAATAATAGGTCCTAAGTAAATATTTATCAAATTGACCTATTATTACAGGACTGTATAAAACAAGTACAGGAAGCTTTTAACACATTTATTGATTCATTTTTCTTTAATAGTTCTGCTTCTTCCCTTCCACGAAATTCTTCCTATAGTTTTATTCAAAAAATGACCACACTATACATGTTTTCATACTTTGTAGGCTACAAGTTACTGTCACAGGCATCATCCCATCTGATTTTCTCAAAAACCTTGAGAGATATATATAGGTAGGAAATGATCTTTCCTCTTTCACAGATGGGATAACTAAGGTAGGAATAAAGGGATTAGTGATGTGGTACTGAGGTCTCTGTCCCCTAAATTAGCCCTCTTTCCACTCTTTTCAGATACCTTTCTTCTGCAACCTCTTTCCTTGTGTCCCTGTCTCAGCGGTGACTGACAGCAGGAAGGCTCTTTTCCACAGCATCTCATGATACATTTCATGGGTACAAGTTCCCTTCATTGTCTATAGTTACTCTACCCTTGGGCTAAGAATGGCAAAATAAATTCTTTTACTCAAAAATCATTTATAAAGTAGCTTCTAACATGTGTACCTTGATTTTCATTTTATACTCTCATGATATCTATGTAGGTAACATTGTTAGTTGATTTTGTTTTCTACTGTGTCAATAACCATACCCAAGTCTCCAGTGATTTACAGTATCAAAGAGAAGCAGATCGAATGTTCACATCATTATCCTGATACACTGCATGATCTGGCTTCTACCTGCGTCCCCAACGTTATTTTTTTTTTTAAGATTTTATTTATTTATTAGTTAGAGAGAGAGAGAGAGAGAGAGAGAGCACAGGCAGACAGAGAGGCAGGCAGAAGCAGAGGGAGAAGCAGGCTCCCTGCCAAGCAAGGAGCCCGATGTGGGACTCATCCCAGGACGCTGGGATCATGACCTGAGCTGAAGGCAGCCGCCTAACCAACTGAGCCACCCAGGCATCCTCCCAACGTTATTTTATAATCCTTTTCTGTTCATTCTTTAAGTTCAAACAACATGGAGTTCTTTCTGCTCCTAATATAAGCCAAGCTTATTTCTACCCTAGGGCATTTGTACTTGTACCTTCTAAATGGAATCTCACTGTTCCCTTGGGTCTCCTGAAGCTCTCGCACAGGTGACTGCCTTAGCATTCAGGTGTCTGCTCAAAGCCCTCTTTAAAAGGCCTTTCCTGGTCTCCTTGTTAAGTGAAAGGAGGTAGGTATAGAAGAGCGTGCTTTGTGTACCTCCATTTCTCTGTGTTTTCTTAAATATCATTTACACAAATATATACAAGGAACAGTGCTGGAAAGAGACATAAGAAATTGATAACAGTGGTTCCCACTAGGGAGAAGGATGGCAGGATGAAATAGGATTAAAACATTTTTCACTCTTTTGTATTATTTAGATTGTTTACTACTTGCATGTATTACTTATTACAGTAATTAAAGCCTCTTTAAAAGAATGAGAAAGCAAGAACTCATTGGATTGTCTAAGCCTAGCGAATCGGAAATGTAACAGGAATAAATATTTAACATTTCGCTTTGAGTCAGAATTCAGTTCTACAGGAACTGGTGAGATGCATCCTGTTTAAAACCAGTTCCCCTGACAAAAAGCTAAAATTTTATTGACCACAAGCTAAATATGACCCAACCACATGGCGGTTTAAAAAGTGACGACCTCCACCCAACAACAGAATGCACGTTTTTCTCAAGTACAAATGGAACATTCTCCAGAATAGATCACATGTTAGATAACAAAACAAATCTTAACAAATTTAAGGAGAATAAAATCATATTCACATCTTTTCTGACCACAGGGGAATAAAACTAGAAATCAATAGCAAAGAAAATTGAAATTCACAAATATTTAGAAATGAAACACATATTCTTGAACAGTCAATGGGACAAAAAAGAAATCAAGAGGGAAATTACAAAATATCTTGAGACAAATGAAAATAACAGTGCCGCATACCAATATTTACAGAATGTAGCAAAAATAGTACTAAGAGGGAACTTTATAATGATAAATGCTTACACTAAAAAAGACATAGAATCTGAAATAAACAACCTGATTCTACACCTCCAGGAACTAGAAAACAAAGAACAATCGAAGCCCAAAGTTAGTCAGAGGAAGGCAATAAAGATTAGAGCAGAAATAAACAAGATAGAAAATAGAAAAAGACAACAAAACTGGGAGTTGGTTTTTTTAAAATATCAATGAAATAGTAAGGTTTTAGCTAGACTAGCTAAGAAAAAAAGAGAAAGCTCAAATAAAATCAGAAATAAAAGGAGGGACATATCATCACTTCTTCAGAAGTAAAAAAGATTATAAGAGTCCTAGCAATAATTCTGCATCAACAAATAAGATAACCTAAAAGAAACAGACAAATTTGTAGAAACATATAACTTACCAAGATTGAATTGTGAAGAAATATAAAATCTGAACAGAACAAAACGAGTAAGGAGGATGAACTTCTAACAAAGGAAATTCCAGGAAGATGAATTCACTGGTGAATTCCACTAAACATTTAAAGAATTAGTACCAATTCTTCTCAAACTCTTCCAAAAAAATTGAACAAGAGAAATATCACTTTCCTAATTCCAAACTCATTTTATGAGGCCAGTATTACCCTGATACCAAAGCTAGAAAAAGACACAACAGAAAAACTACAGGCCAATGTCCCTGATGAATATAGATGAAAAAAATCCCCAAGTAAGTACTAGCAAGGTGAACTCAACAGCACATTGAAAGGATCATAGACCACGACCAAGTGAGATCTATTCCTGGTATACAAGAATGGTTCCACACTATATTAGCAGAACAAAGGACAAAAATCTCATAATGCTCTCAACAGATGCAGAAAAAGCATTTGACAAAATTCAACATCCTTTTTTGATTAAAAAAATAAATACCTCAAAACCAGGAATAAAAGGAAATTACCTCAATATAAGTAAGATCAGGTTTGAAAAGCTTACAGTTAACATCATACTCCATAGTGAAAAATGAAAAGTTTTTCCTATAGGCTCAGGAACAAGACAAGGATGCCCACTCTTACCACTTCTAGTCAATATAGGAATGCAAGTTATAGCCAGAGTAATTAGGCAAGAAAAAGAAATAAAAGGTCCAAGTTGGAAAAGAAGTAAAATTATCTCTGTTCACAGGTGACATGACCTTATATGTAGACACATAAAAGTTCTACCCGCCCCCCAGAAAAAAGCTGTTGGAAGAAATAAAAGAATTCAGTAAAGTTGCAGGATACAAAATCAACATACGAAAATTAGGTGTGTTTCTATGCACCAACAATGAACTATCTGAAAAGGGCACTGAAAAAACAATGCCATTTACAATAACATTAGCAGGAATAAAATACTGAGGAATAAACATAACCAAGGAGACAAGAGTTTTACATTAAAAACTAGAAAAAATTAGTGAAAGAAATGAGAGAAGACACAAATAAATGGAAAGACATCTCCTGTTCATGGATTGAAGACTTACTATTGTTCAAATGTCCATATTACACAAAACAATCTATCAAAATATCAATGGCATTTTTTGCAGAATAGAAAAATATTTTTAAACTCATATGGAATCCCAAAGAATCCCAAATAGCCAAAATAATCTTAAAAAGAACAAGCTGTAGGTCTCACACTTCCTGATTTCAAAACATATTACAAAGCTACAGTAATCAAGGCAGTATGATACTGGCATAAAGAAGACATACAGACCAATGGGACAGAGTCCAGAAACAAACCTACACAAATATGGCCAACTGGCCTTTGCTAAGGCCTACACAAGTGCTAAGAATACACAATGGGAAAGGACAGCCTTTTCACTCAAAGATGCTGGGAAAACGAGATATCCACATGAAATAGAATGAAATTGGACTCTTACCTTGCATCATACAAAAAAATTAACTCAAAATGGATCAAAGACTTGAGCTTGAGACCTGCAACTATAAAAATCCTAGAAGAAAACAAAGGGGAAATGTTTTATGATATTGGTCTTGGCAATGATTTCTTGGATTTGACACCAAAAAGCACAAGCCGCAAAAGCAAAAATAGACAGATGGGACTACATCAAACTAAAAAGCTGTTGCACAGCAAAGGAAATAATCAACACTGTGAAAAGGCAACCTATAGAGTGGGAGAAAATATTTGCAAACCATGTATCGGATAAGAAGTTAATATATGAAAAACATAAAAAACTATAACTCAATAAACTCAAAAAATTCCTATAACTCAATAAACTCAAAAAAAAAAAAAAAAGAACCCAATTTAAAAGTGGGCAAAGGAACTGAATAGACATTTCTCCAAAGAAGAGAAACAAATACAATCGATATATGAAAAGGTATTCAACATCACTAATTACTAAGGAAATGCACATCAAAACCACAATGTGATCTCTCACACCTGTTAGGATGTTCATTATAAAAAACAAACAAACAAACAAACCCAGAAAATAGCAAATGTTGAGGAGAATAGAGAGAGATGGGAACATTTGTGCTCTGCTAACATGAATAGAAAGTGGTGCTGCCATTATGGAAAATAAAATAGAGTTTCCTCAAAAACCTAAAAATAGAACTACCATATGATCCAGCAGTCCAACTTCTAGGTATTGACTCAAAATAATTGAAATCAGGATCTTGAAGAGAGTTGTACTTCCCTCGTCACTGCAGTGTTATTTACAATAGCCAAGTAGTGAAGACGACCTGAATGTCCATCCAGAGATGAATCCATTTAAAAAAATGTAGCATTGGGATACCTGGGTGGCTTAGTCAGTTAAGCGTCTGCCTTTGGCTCAGGTCAGGATCCATCCCAGGGTCTTGGGATGGAGCCCCTCACCAGACTCCCTGCTCGGCAGGGAGCCTGCTTCTCCCTCTGCTTCCCCCCCCCCCCCCCGCACCTCTCCCCTGGCTCCTTCTCTCTCTCTCTCAAATAAATAAATAAAATTTTAAAAATTTAGCATAGACACACAATGAATAGTATTCATCCCTAAAAAGAAGGAAATCCTGTTATATGCTATGTCATTAGTAAACCTGGAAGACTTGCTAAAAAATAAGCCGGCCATGGAAAGAGAAACAATGCATGATCCCACTTCTTTGACGTGTCTAAAGTCATCAGACTCTCGGAAGGAAAAAGTGCAGTGGTCATCACCAGGGGCTGTGAGGAGGGAGAAATGAGGAGTTGCTCTTCAATGAGTGTGAAGTTTCAGTCGCAAAGATGAAAAAGTTCACGCAGATCTGCTGGACAAGCTGTGTTTAGAGTTAACAATACTCTGCAGTATTCTAAATTTGTCCAGGGACGCTCTTGTGTTATACATTTTTTACCACAATTAAAAAAAAAAAAGTGAATGCACCTCACAATAGCAATCAAAGAAATGCAAATAAAAAATTATCACCTGTCACATTAGCAAGGGTTCCCTGAGGCAGGCTCTCTCATTTATTGCTAGTTACAGTGTAAATTGGCAGGCATAACCATTTGGAAAAACACTTTGGAAATATTCATCAAAGGGTCTTAAAAGTGTTTATACCCTTTGGTGTAATAATTTTACTTGTAGGACTCTCTTCTCATGCAGTAATAACAAATGTAAATATGTTTATTATTTATTAAGACCCCAAATTAGAAAACTTCCCAATGTTCCATGAGAGAGGAATGGTTAATAGATGTTGACACATGGGATGAAACAACAAAAATGTTTATGAAGTTTATCGACAAGAGGAAACTATTCACAAGATAGTATTAATATATTAATATTAATATAATTATATAATATACAATAGTATCAATATTATAAATTATTAATATAATGAAAGAGAGGAAAGCAAACTGCATAAAGGTGGTTACACATTATATTATCACTACTATGTCAAAAAATGAAAAATAAAAAAGTGATGGAAATCGACAAAAAATATTATATAGAGGTATTTCTGGATAAGGAGACTATGGATGACTTAAAATAAGATTTGAAGATATATTTAACATATGGTGTTATGTATTTAATTTACTATATAAATACTTTATATTAAATATATATTTTATATGTATTTTAATATATATTTATATATATAATTTTAAAATGGAATGGAATGGAATGGAAAATTTATATATATAATTTTAAAATGGAATAAAATCTAAGGTTTCATGAGAAGGAAAAGACCAATTTTTCCCAACATGTTTTTTATAGTATCATCTTACTCTTTAAGTCTTTGCAAACATAAACAAGTAAGGTAGTAGAATGTAGAATGACCAAAAATTAGATTCTTCATTCTAGAAATACCAGAAGGTATTTGATTGGCTAAGACAAGCAAACTTCTTCACTGGATGTTTTCATTCTAGCTTAAAAGAGGTAGATGATATAACAGGGGGAGAAATCAAGAGAAAGCCTTACATTATTTATTTGTGTTAGTAAACATATGGCCTTTAGTAGCCCAAGAAATAGCATCAGTTCCCTCTGGGATTCTGTGGGTGGGTCATCCTCTCCAGGAGAGTGGTTTAGGAGAGATGCAAATGAAATGGTAAGCAGGGAGGGAATGGGCGGGTCTGCCTTGGCAGCTAGGTCAGTCCAACCCACCGTGGGTTGGCAGATGGCACAGCCAGATTGTCCCACCAGCCTGGAGCTACTAACTAAAACAATTACATTCAAGAAGAGATAAATTCATGCTACAATCAGATTCCTAATATTAGCTAGGGACATGGGGTAATATTCTAACTGACGTAAGTTGTGAGCAGAAAACTCATAAAGGATGGACAGAGAAAGGTGCAAGTTGCCTTCTAAAGGGACACAAGTCACTCACTGACTCTCTGAAAAAGTTATATTTATGCCCATCACTCTGCTCCCCTCCCAACCCTGCCATTTGATGCCACTTAAAAAGCGTTCTTTTACTTTCACTCCAGTATGTTTCCTTGAAATCAGAGAATGCAAATTTGGGGAGCTTGAGCCCAAAGTATAAAATAGATATAGTTTTAGTGGACCCATGCTCTGTTTAAAAAAAGACCAACAAACCTGAATGAGTTGTTTGACAGTTCAAAATTGGGAGATTTGGCATAAAATTCAGGATTTGGGCTTTTAAAAAAAGTTAAAGTTAGCAATAGTGAGCTGTTATTGTCACATGGCAGCCATTTGCTGGAGATGAGTGACTGATGCTCATGTTCGATGGCATGGCTCACCAATTTGCCACAGTCCTCATTCAGCTTTTGTGCTCATTTGGATTTTCATTCCTGGTCCCTGCATACATTCCTGAGGCTTTCTGGGTCTCAGAGTGATTTACAAAACTGGTCTGGCAGCCCTGAGCTGCCTACAGGAAAAGTCTCCAGTGATAAAAACAAAACAACAATAATAAGAAAAAACAAAACAACCCCCCCACCAAAACACCAACCCCCCCCCCAAAACCCCACCTCACTCAAAGCAACACTTCCTAAATAATTCTAATAAAGACAGACCTGATTCAGAACCATAAACATGCTCGAAGACATGCTGGGAGAACAGAAAGAGCACTGCACCTCTGAAAGTCAGGGGCGCCATGGGCAGACAGCAAGAATGGAGAACCTGCAAAGACTGGGACATCCCATGGGAAACTCTCAGCCTAGGGTTTGGAATACTTAGTAGGAGGTTAATAAATATTTGTTTCTATCTTCCTAAGAGCAGATGCAGAGCACAGCAAGGAGGAAATGGAGCCAGAATAGTGTAATGCAATGTACAAAAGCACAGCACGCCAAGAGAGAAGGAGGGAGGAGGTAATTGTAGCTTTGAGAGCTATAGCAGCAACAGAACAAGCCTGGAGAAGTTGGAATGACAGAGCCAAGTACTGTAATAACAGGGGACTGTGTAACCATGGCATGATTCGGATAGATCTTTGCTAGTCACACATCTATATGGTAAGTAGAAGCATAGAATACATAGATGAAGGTAGCATTGATCAAACAGAAAATTCAGATGGAAATTCACATCAAAACCCTAGTGATGAGAAAACATTCAACCTGTTAGTGAAGACTTTGTGGGTTAAAGCTACAACAGAACATATATATTAAAAAATACAGAGAATATAGAAAATATGCAGAGAAACTGTATTCAGTTGAAGTATATAATTTTTCATACTTAGCTGAAACAATTAATGATTTAGATTTTGTGTGAGTGTGTTTGGCTTACCAATGGTGTGGCTCTAGTTACTTTGGAACAATTCATTTCTAAAGCCTCAATTTAAAAAAGTCAGTTAATAACCAAAGTAAAACTTTCTGAAGCATCATGTCAATAGTAATAACCTGTCAGGTAATGTTAGGTGAAGAGTGTTGAACGGCAGGATGGAAGGTTACAGATGTAGTCCTTTTTTCTCTAGCCCTTTCCTTAGGGTCATGGCTAATCAGTCATCCTTTATGCATAGGGTAGCTTTTGCAGTATTTATTTCTCTAAATATTATTCTCTAAATATTAAACAGTCTTGGGAGGCAGTGACTGGCAATAATATGGAGTTCCTAGTAGGTTATGAGTGCTTAATAAATGGTAAAACAATAAAACCCTGCATGATGAAAAACAGCAGTCAGTAAATCTATTACACTCTAAACCATTTTAAAGCCATAGTAATAACTATTTAGAAGAGCATTGTAAGCAAACACAGTGGAGTGGGTTGACTAAATTATGGTAATAAAGGAACATTGATATTCACTAAAAAGTTCACCCAGGTAATTTCCTCTTAAATTTCTTAGGAGAGTGAGAGAAGGTATGGGAAAAATGGATCGAGTGTGGATTAAAACAACAACAACTTTTTTTTTTTTTTAACCATGTAGAACCCATGCTGACCACAAACCGGGTAACTATATTCTATGCAGTGGTGGGGTGCTCCAAATGCCTTCAAGAGTCAAAACTCCTCTAATTCAGCACCAGTTAGCAAAGCCCTGCAAATTTCTAAATGTCTTCAAGCTTTGAAAGACTTGGTTTTGGAAGAGGAGGTACCCAGGTGCATGAGCGCAGCACCTCCAGATGTATGCCGCTATACAGTGACATGGGGAGAGCAAATGCTCTCTAACCGGAGAGGAAGTTCTTTTTTTACATCTAACGGAACCCGGGACTGCTAGGCTAGGCTCGGGAACCTTGACTATTGCGTTTCTGGGATCCAGTGCAGCCGTCAGCTGCTAGAGAACTCGACTGCAAGGGCTGAGAACCCCGTGCTTTAAGTTTGGGGAAGGAAGCTAGAGGGGGAAAAAAAATAGAACTGTTCCTTTAAGAACTTCCTTTCCCTTTTACTCTATGTTTACATAACACGGGGGCCGTTCCACCGCGGGGCCCGAGGGGGGCGGGGAGGGAGGCGCGGGCCGCCCCACGCGCCAGGGGGAGGGGGCGCCGGGTGGGGGGGTGCTGCGGGGCTTCGGGCGGCGGGCTGGGCGGCTCCCACCTGCCCGCGCGCGAGAGGGGCGTCTCTGTGGTCCTGCCCCCGCCCCTCCCCCGCTCGCTGCCCCCGCCCCTCCCGCGCTCGCTGACTCCCTTCCTCCCTCCTTCCCTCCTTGGGGCCCCGGCGGCGGCGGCGGCGGCGGCAGCGCTCAGCGCGGGCAGGTCCCCCTCCTGCCCAGTCCCATTTGTTGCCGAGTCCGGCTCGGAGCGGCAGCGGCGCACGGAGCTCCCGGGAGCGCGGCGGGGCAGCCGCACAGCCACCACGGAGCAGCCGCGGGATTGGCCGCCCCGCGCCCCCTTCGCCGCCGTGCCCTTCCCCGGCGCGCTCACCCCCTTCTCAGGATGGGATTGTAGCGGAGGCGCGGACTCCGCGGGGATCGCGGCGGAGGAGGCGGCGGCGGCGGCCGATCGGGGCTCCATGTTTTCCCCTGGTCAGGAGGAGCACTGCGCCCCCAATAAGGAGCCGGTGAAATACGGGGAGCTGGTGGTACTGGGGTGAGTCCCGAGATCTCCGCGGGAGCTTAACGGCGGGCGCCGAGTGCTCCGGGCTGGGCGGCCGCGGGGCGCCGGCATCCCCGAGCGGGGCCAGCGGGGTGGCTCGAGCGCTCCCTGGGGAACGCCGGGGCTCTTGGGGCGGCGGGGGCGGCTCGGGGGCCGGGGCAGCAAGCGCCCGGGGAGCAGTGCCCCCCATCCGCGCGCGCGGGGCGCTGCAGAGACCGCCGAGATGCGCTTTCCCCGCAGAGGACAGCGGCCGAGGAAGTGGCGGAGTGGGACCGACCCGGGGGAGGCAGGGACTGTGGCGATCCCGCGTCCCGCGGGGCGCTGCTCTCCGAGAGTCCTCGTCCATTCCGGGGTGGGGAGGAGGGGCGGACCCTTGCTCGACTTCCCCGCGCGCCCTGGGTCAGGGAGGGCGCGTAGGGGTCGGGGCCGGGGCCGAGGCGCCGCCGTCGTAGGCACCTCACGGTGTGTGGGGAGACCCCGCAGTTGACGAAGCTGAAAGGCCAGTGGGGCCCGGTCTTCGGGGACCCTCTGCCGGGTGGCCTGTGATCCCGGGTCCCGGAACTCCAAGCCCTGCGCTGCGGGCTCGGCCGCCGCGGGCGGCGGGATCTGCGCTGTGGGCGTCCGCGGGCAGCGCTTTGCATATTGTTATGGTGACCGCCGCGGGTAGCCGCAGCCCGGGGGCAGTGAACTGTCTGTGACCCGGGCGGGCAGGCCAGCCCTCGGCTCTCCCAGGCGGGAGTGTCCTGGAGGGGGCAGGGACAGGGCTGCGCCTGCCGGGGCTCCGGGGTGCGGGGGCGCATCCCCACCGTCCCGGGCCGCGGCCTCGCTGCTGTTCTCCAGGCGCCGGCGCCGGGGAGCTCGCCCGCCTCGGCTCCCTCTCAGCTTGTGAAAACCACATTTTGAAGATAGTAATTATCTACAATCGTTAAACGGCAGCAATTAGAGACTTCATCTACTTCCTGAGTTTCCTTGTGACATTTCTATTGTTTACCCTTAATAAGCCGGGAGAGAGGCTCCGCGGGATTAAAGCAGGATAAAGTGGGCAGTGAAAGGGGAACAGAACGGGGAGGAGGGAAATGCAGGAAACTCAGGAGTGGGAGCAACTTGGATTTAGCATTTGGAGAAGAAAGGATTATTTTCTCCTTTGGATGTGTCACTCTTGGGAACCCGCGCTTTTGTCCTTCTCTGTTGAAAGACCTGTATTCAGACCGTCTTTGGTGCTGATAGATAGGTAGGCTTAGCCCATATATGAGGAGCTAGGGAGGAATTCGGTGAACTCTGAAAAACGTGTTTTGATAACTGAATACGTTGAAGTAAGTGCCGGCTTAAAAATAATTTTGAAGAGAAGGATTTTTAAGGGAAGCTTCCAGACACAGTACAGCTGGAAGTTGTCTAGTTCTCCTCACGTTGTTGCTAGAGTATTAAGTGGAGGATTATTGGAAATCTCATTACCTATTTTGAAGTTTGCAGATAAGCGGTTTTTCCCACCTGCATCTTAATTGCGCTGAAGAGACAGATGTCAGGGTTCAGTGGAAGGAGAGCGGAATGACGGGGAGAAGCCCGAGGTTAGCTTGTCTTATGTAACCTCAGCTCAACCTAATTTTGTGGAATTTGGTTTTGTGTGTCTGGCTTTCAGGTGTGTTTAACATACTTTGTGAACCTGTCGTGAAAGATTAACGTACTCCAGAACCTTATTTCATTATGTCCTTTTGAGGAAATCATTGTGGAGATGTTTCAGAAAAGCGGTGTTCAAGTGGGCCTTGGAGAGGTTTTGTGTTTATAGCTGCAAATGCAGGGCGTTCCAGAGCTGCGGAAAGGATTTAGACCCAGGATTGTCCTGGTGTCATGGGTTTACTCTAAAGTAGGCTATGTCCATGTGTTGCCCATCGCATGTGCTTTGTCCTCAAATGATGGTTTTCTGGGAGACACTAAGTATGACATGGTTGGCAATTTACCACTTGGGGCCAGACACCTGATACGTGCCTGCCCGGCTTAGGTATTCAGGATCCTGCACCGAGGAAGGAGCTCAGTTTAGCGTGGAGGGGCAGGCATCAGCAGAAAGAAACATGTGAACAAATGAATAATACATGGCAATCTCAGATGTTGCCAGGCTCGCCACTGAAGGTGGTTAACTTAGGGAATGTCTGCGCTAGGTAGGTATTGCTTTCTTGAGCTGGGAGGTCAAGGCAGGTCTCTCTGAGAAAGTGAAATGTGAGTTGACTTCAGACTGCTGAGAAGATACTTGTCAGGTTATTGAATACTTGAGAAGAATTCTGGTCTTTTTTGAGGGTAGATTTCTGACTCTTTAGAAATAACAAACACACTGAAGAGTGCTGGGGAAATAGTGAGTAATAGGTAGACTTGAAAGGGACCCTATTTATTTGTATCCTACTCTCAGGACTTGAGACAGTGCCCTGCCCCCCTTAAAACAATCATAACTGTCAAAGAATCTATACCAACTTTGCATATCTGATCATTTGGGACATAAATATTGATAGAGAATTTCTAGTAGGTTTTATTGATAAAATTAATCTTGACCTCTAAAAATGATCAATACTGATACTGATATAAGATTTACTTTTTTTTTGTAGTTGTATAACTACCTTTCTCTTCTAAATTTCTTCTTTTTTTTTTCCTCTCTTCTAAATTTCATATTAAAATGTTAGAAATCCTGGGGAGCAGACTGAGGAACTATATACACATATGTGTATATGTATAGACATACACGTATATGTGTATGAATGTATGTGTGAAGAGCTGTGTATGTATCATGTCCACATGCACATGCAAATATGTGTCTTTTCACATATTACACAATATTAAGGGACTTGACAGGTAGTTAGGGTGTTAATAGGATCATCACTTTCTCATTGGATTAGTGGAATTTCATTATTTCTGGATTCCAACCAGTGACTGTGTCATGCCACAACCCTTTGTTATACCCATGACATGATTCAAGGTAGAGAAAATGACAGGTCTAACTGTCAGGTCTTTCTTGCTATTCATTTTAAAGCTGGCTGGCATGTTGAAGTTGGGGAAGCATGTCTGGATTTGAGAGGCTGTTCACTGTAGTGGGGAGAGCATTAAGGTACAGTCGGGAGACCCAGATTCAATCTCTGCTTTCTTGCCAGCTAGCTTTGTGACTTTGGCTTAGTCTCTTCCCTGTCTCTGCTTCTTCAGTCATAAGGAAGTATGATTGGATTAGGCCATCTTTAAGGATCCTTCCTTATCTGTACCCTGTAATACTATTCCTTGGTTCAAATGTGGAAAATGCAGTTAACATTCTGTGTGTTGGTTTTGAATCTTAAGGTGATGGATGGTGGCAGGACTCTAATGGGAACTGTCTTTAAACAGCAGAAAAGACCAATGCGATCACTTCTTTTGAAGTAGGTATGTGCGAAACAGGCTTTTAAAAAAAAAAGTTGTAATGGCACGCATATATTTGGCTCATTTGGTTATATGTGAAGACATTTCAAATTTGGTAAAACTTTCTGTTCCAAACTTAAGAAAAGTAATAATGTTTTGCAGTTAAGCTCAATAGGCTGGAAAAGCCAGCGTAAGGAAGAGATAATCTGGGTAGGACTTTGGAACTGGAAGGGGCCAAAGAGGTGCTGGTGTACATTTAGCTCTTTTATTTTACTGAAGAAAAAGCAAATGAGGTTCCCGGCAGGAAGGAGATTTGTTCAAGTTCACAGCTGAGCTGGATCATGGCACTGCCCTGGTCACTGTTTTCCCACTTCAGGGCAGATTCCAGCAGGGCTGTGAGTTCCTCAGAGTTCAGTTTTTTTTTGTAACTTGCACGAGGGGAGCTGAATCCCTTTCTGTTTTAGTATATGTGCTGCTCAAGGGAGCACCTGAATCCCTTTCTGGATTCAATTTGAAGCATGTAGCTCTCGTGCTGACTAATGGCCCATCATGTTTTTTTGGGAAAAGATTGCTTAATCTTAGTTCCCCTCACCTCACAGTGGAATGGGTAGTACATTTTGCAAGGCTTTAATTTTAATTTGATGTTTCACCAAATGTATTTTTTTTTTTAGATTTATTTATTTATTTATTTGACAGACAGAGATCACAAGTAGGCAGAGAGGCAGGCAGAGAGAGAGAGAGAGAGGAAGGGAAACAGGCTCCCCGCTGAGCAGAGAGTCTGATGCAGGGCTTGATCCCAGGACCCTGGGATCATGACCTGAGCTGAAGGCAGAGGCTTTAACCCATTGAGTCACCCAGGTGCCCCACCAAATGTATTTTTATTGGTTCTCCCAACTAGGGGTTTTTGGGGTCTTCAGATAGAATTCAGGAAATCCCTGAACTTGGGATTGGGGAGGAAAATGCATCTCTGTTTTCACTACAGTCAGACTGAAATTCACCATTTCACTCAATTAGGATAATGGGCAGCAGAGAGAACTGCTGCTTGATTTGCTCCTTATTGCATTAATACAGAACTGCTTATATGATTGTATCATAACTTAAAACTGTCTTGATAACTAAGTGTAATTATTTTCACTTGTAATCCTTTGTATTTTATTTTATGCATTTAAACCATTTTTCTGAGAAGGGCTCAGTCGGCTTTACCAGACTGCAAAAGGGATCCTTGGCAAAAAATGGGCTAAGAACCTCTACAAAAGAATGGTTATGAATATGACTGAAAATGAAGTGTTTTAGTGGAAACTGATCAAGGTCTTTGAAAGGCTAAAAGTCAAGGATGGGGTGGGGTGGGGGAACTTGCCATTTTTTCCTTTGGATGGCGCAGCATTCTATCAGGTAATACAAAGAAGACAGTTCCTTGAAGAGTTTATGGTCTTTTTTTTTTTTAAAAGAAGCAGCTCCCGACTTCTATATGCTGTTTCTGTTTTAACCTTGGCGCCTTGCCTTTGCACCCCTCCTTTTCTCATCCTCCTTTCTGATTTGGGCCCAAAGACTTCAAACACTGGTATCCTTTATAGACTAAAAGGTCTTTGAACTTTTTTTTTTTCCCATATAGAAAACAAAATCTTTACTGTCACTCAGCGTGTGGGGTGATCTGAAGAGCTCGGATCTGTTTGTGTGGATGGAGCGTCTAATTCTGTAGGCCATTAATGGTCATGATGTTACTAGCTTTGGGTTGCTATATTTTCCTTTACTAACTTTAGCCTTGTTTGGAGTATGTGGCTGTCTGTGTGGTTTCTTTTCTGACTTTCTCAGATTTACTTGTTTCCCTCTTTAACACATCAAGACTGACACCTTCATTAGGACTTTTCCATTTTTTGGTTTTACTTCATCATGGGATCTGTATTTGGGGATGCTTTATATAAACAAAAATAAAACTGGGTTGATGCAGGTCCGAGCAACTTTACCAAACACATTTTGTCCAAGAGATGAAACACAGACACACAAGACACCGAAAACCCAAAAACATCCCAGTTGCTGTATTTGAGGGAGACCAGTATTGTCACGTTGGGGCAATGATTCTGTATCTGTAGGGATCAGCAGCATAGTGTTCCAGAAATAAGTTAGGTGGTGCTGTTCTTTGGCTTTTGAATGGCAACATCAGCAACTCAGTGAACCTCATTGGTATGGGAGAAAAATAACTGGAAAGAAAATTCGAACATTGTTTGATTTAAGTGAAGATTTCTCCTGGGGTGTGCAGAACCTATTTTGTAAAAAGCAAAGTGAGGGTATAAATGATTCAGTTATTAGTTCTCCCTGAACTTACCATTATCCTCAGCTTCTAGAAAATAAAATGATAAGAGCAGAAAGTGCTTCATATTTTTTAGCTTTGTTTAAGTCAGCTATTCTCAGCCATTGTCTCAAACCACCTCATAAGTAATGATCAGTGTTGAGTTACGGGTCCAGTAATTTATGACAAGGAATAAAGTGTTGATCTTTCAAACGATTCTGAGATGTCCCTTTAATAATGTCATTTTTCACCCACTTGCTTTCTGATATGTTTTCTCAAGTGGGAGAGAAAGGGGTGGAGTTAGAGCAGGCAAGCCAGGAATGTATTCATTCCACAAATATTTATTGGGTGTTTACACTTCCAGGCACAGGGAGGTCAGACAGGGCAGTCACGTTCCCTGCCCTCGTGAACTGCTGTCTGATTCTTGTCACAGCTCCTTAGTGAATAGCCATTACCAATATATAGTACATTGATGGATTCTACAAATATTTGGGCATCTACTGGTGTGGGATGCTGAGCTTGGTACTAAGGGATGCGGTGGAGAATAAGGCTGGGACGGTCCCTGCCACTTTGGAGCCTACAGTCCAGAGAGACAGAAAGCAATCTACAGAACAAAGGGTCACCTAACACCGTGCCCAGATGGGAAGAGGCCGGCCAGGAGGAGGTGAGGGGGACAGAGTGCTCTAGACAGAGGCCACACTGTGCTCCGAGACCCAGAGGCCAGTGTGCCTGCTCCTCTGAGGAACAGAGTGAAAAGCCCTGCATGGCTAGGAAGAGCAGTTGAGTTAAATACGTGAGAGATGAGGATGGGGGCAGGTCATAAAGTGCTTAGAAATCACTGGAAAGATTCTCGACTTTATCTGGGGGCCACCATAGCAGGGTTCCCAGCTCTGAAAGAGGAGTGGAGAAAGCACTACTATGAAGGGGGTTACAACCTAGGTAGGAGGAAAAGGAGGTGGAGGGAATAGCAGAGGTCAGAGCCTCCATGAAACAGACAAGGAGGGAACAGAGTGTGAGCCAGTGAGCAGCCACTTAGTTCCAGATTCTGGTTCCCGTCCTCTGTCCGGAGCTCGGCGTGTCTGGTCATTCATGCCGTGTCAAAAGTACTGGCTGGGGACCAGCGCTGCTCCAGTATTGCCTGTATGGAAGCCCGTGAGACAGACAACACCCTGCCAGGGCAGGGGGGAGTTACCTTTTAGTGGGAGTGGAGCACTGTGTACACAGGCAGGCAAACAGCTGGCTAAAACAGGTGCTAGGAAGAAGAGAGCAGGATGACAGGGAAGAAAGTACCTGAGTGGGTGGGGGTGGGGGACTAACAGGGTAAGGAGCTAGGGGTGAGGCAGGGGGAGGCCCTGGTAGGCTGAATAATCAGGAAAGGCTTTTCTGAGAAAATAATCCGGTGTCCTCTGAGAGTGCCCACTTTTTCAACTTTTATTTCCTTTTTTTTTTTTTTTTTTGGTTTAAGCCCCCCTGAGTGGGTTCCATTCTTAAAGCCAAAGCATTCCAAGTATTATTCTAGTGAAGGAGGCAGAGTATGTAAGCAAGTAACCAAAGGGAAAACAGAAGTGTAAACAAATATAGGGGCTTATATTTAACATCCCCAGAGACGAACGTGGTCCAGTCCACTGTGCTCTCACCGTGTGCCTGGAGTGGTGACTGCGATCCACTAGAAATGGTCTGGTTTCCCCTTGCAGCTGGCCGCCGGAGGGCAGGGATCCTGACTTGCCCTCCCTCGGAGTGCCGGGCACCCCTTTTTAGGCATGCAGTAGGCACTCGCCAGGGACGGGGAAGGGATGGATTTGTGTGGCACGTTCCCGTGCCCCACTCGGCACTGAGCAGCGCTGGGGCTCTTGGCATGGTTTGGGATCTGGAAGCAGCTCTCCCATTCTGTAGCACAGCTGTGGGTTGTGTCAGCAGTCCACCCCCGCCTCCCCTTTCAGGGCTCAAGTTCAAGGCTCCCTGCACTCCTAAACTCGGACATCAGATATGCCAGTTTCCACTTTTGTTTGTTTTTCTTTTTGTCAGTCACCTAACAGTCATTTTGTCACCTGCAGAAAGTCCTGCCTTGAAGGGAAGCAGGCCATCTGCTCGGATCCCACCAGCTGCTCCGAGCTGAGCTGCATTGCAGTGTGCCTCGGTCGCATTGAAAGGCTGCGGTCATTAGCGCCTGTTAATGACGGCTGGAGAGACCACGCGTTACAAGCCTCTTGGACGACAAACCTAATACATATGCAGCGGGCCATTTTCAGTGTCAGTTGAAGACTGTGGCAAGTCATTCTTGACTGAGGTTTTATTTCCAGCCATCCACACAATGCCTCTCACTCTCAAAACGTTTAACTCTGTGCGTTCCCTGCTTTTGTGCTCGCACAGGCTCTCTTTTGAGGATAGGAATCATTATTGCAAGCTTGGTACTTCCATTCTAATTGGTATTGGCTTAGCAGAATCTGGCCAGAGCAGGCGGCTGTGTGCTTGGCTTCGAGGCTGTTGGTGTGAAACTGCTGTGTACTGCTGCCAGGGGCCCCTGAGGAACCCCAGAGGCCCCTCCTCCGCTCCCATCCCTACCTGGAATTCTTGTGCTTCGTCGTGTCACACAGTCAGTAGAACACTCTGTGGACAGTCAGAACTTGTGATGGGAGAACAGTGGGGATTTCTGGAGCGCTTGATGGATTGGCTGGTTACCTTGCGGAAAGGCCCTTTCTGCACGGTGACCATAGACACAGAGGAGTGTGCCTCCACCAGATCACTGAAGATGACACAGACAGCGTCATGCATTACAGTATGCTTTAGGGTACATTAGAGTACATTGTGGTTTGGCTGCTTTTGTTGTTACATGCTCGTGGAGAGAATTCAGAATGAATCTGTACTTTTGCTCGGCTGCTATGTATAAGGTATACAGGAAAGTTATTGTACTATTTGTCAGCACTTTATGCTTCTCAATATAGTTTTTTACACACCTGTGCTATTTCCATTTAATAAACATTCGTTGGCTTGGTGCTTGAAACTGTCCAGTGGGGGAATGGTACCGAATGGCCATGTTGTTGAGGCAAACGTGACCCAACTTTCCCAGATGGTCTTGTAGTTAGTTGGTGATCGGGGAAGAGGAAGTCAGGGTTTTGACTTAATCCAGTGTTCTTCCCCCTGTTGTCTTCAAATATGACCCATAGTAGTTCTCTGTGCATTTGTGTGTGTGTGTGTGTGTGAGAGAGAGAGAAAGAGAGAGAGAGAGATCACGTGCATGCTGGACCTCCCATCAGGAGGTGAATCCCCACCCCTCGAATCTGGGCTGGCTTTGTGATTTGCTGTGAGTAGTCCATGTGAGGGAAGTGACACTTTGACTTTTGAATGTTGCCTTAAGGGGTGTTGTAGCTTCCGTCTTTGTCCTCTGTATTAGTTTGCTGGAGCTGCCATCACAAAATACTGCTGATGTGGCATCTTAAACAACAGAACTTTATTTTCTCACAGTTCTGGTGGCTAGATGTCCAAGATCAAGGTGTTGGCAGGTTGGGTTTCTCCTGAGTCCTCCCGCTTGGCTTGCAGATGGCCATCTCTCCCTGTGTCCTCACATGGCCTTTGTCTCTGGGTGCCCATCCCTGATGGCCTTCCCCTGTTCTGTTAAGGACACCAGGCTATTGGATCAGAGCCCAACCACTTGACCTGATTTCACCCTAATTACCTCTTTAAAGACCCTCTCTCCAGAAACAGTCACATTCTGAGGTAGACTGGAGGTTAGGATGTCAACATACAAATTCAGTCTCTAATACCCACTGAGAAGACAGCCTTCAGCCAGTCCAGACCCCCGGCTGAGGCAGCGGACCTGGGAGTGAGGCTGTTGTAAATCCTTCAGCCCATCAGGCTGCCCAGTCCACCCCACATGGAGCAGAGATGAGCCATCTCCACCCAGCTTTGCCCAGGTGACAGAACCATGGGTGGTGGTTTTTAGCCACTCCACGCTGAGGTGGTTTGTTAACTTGCGGCGACAATTCAGACACTGCTGTTCTCTGCATGGGACTCTGCTGTCAGACCCAACAGACTGATCTGGAATGATTCACTGAGCTTTTCTTGAGTTGTTTTTTGTTTCCTTCGGGTTATTGATTATTTTAATAAGCACAGTTTCAGCCTTTTAGATGAGTTATTCCAGACATTAAGTACCGCATGGTCTGAAAATCTTAGCTAACAGACGCATTTGTGGACTAACTCAATCACGTGTACGTCATCTCTGAGTCCCTTTGCCTTTGTTAATCTCCGTAATCAATATTCTCTCCTGAAATACGCTGAGAGCACAGGAGAGGTGAAGAATGGCCCAGCTTAGCCGAGAACCATGCTTCTGGAATGCTAGAACATAAGTAGCTTTAACTCAGGAAGCTAATGCTTGACACAGATTTTCAGGCTTTTCAAGGCCACCTGACATGAAGTAGTAGAGCCCACAGAGATTAGAGTAGGGGAGGTCATCTCTACCAGCATCTTGCAGGCACAGGGCGATGGATGGGCCAGAAGAACGTTTGCACACTGCAGCTAGGTGGTGAAATGACAGGATGGAAAGTTCATTTCTATCAGTCATTCGTGTCTGTGGCTGTCAGCAGTGAGAAGGAAGCCCCCCATTCCTGAAGGACCTTACATGTCTCATTCGCACCGTGGAGACTGGTTAAGTGCTGGGTAAGAGGGGAGGGGAGACTCGAGATGGCCCTGGGGTGGCATGGTCAGGGCTGGGCCCGCGGTGTCCGAACTGTGACAGCAGCCGTGCCATCAGCCACCCGCACGGCTCACACCACCACATGTTGCCGGAAAAAGAAAAAGAAAGATTCCTGTAGTACAGTGAACGTAACTTCCTCAATATCCCTTAATTCTGTTTAGGGGATTTTAATCAGAGGGACTGAAAAGGTAAAATTCAGAATTTTGCAATCAGAATTTGTAAACTGAATGTAAAAGAAATTTAGACTTCTACATGATCTGTTTTATACAAACTACTGTAATTTTTGGTCGCTTTTTAAAACTCATTGCCTCACTATGACTTTTGGGCTACCAGATATAGAGATAGGTATGTTTTACCACATGTATCTTCTATATGAATAGATACTTAATTCAAAATGGGAGTCACTGTACATACTAGAAGTTAAGCACTTACAGACAGATACACTAAACACTAACCATGCAGGAGGTGTGAGCTGATGCTGTTGTTCCTGTTTTGATGCTGCTGCTGATTGCACAGTTAGGAACCCACAGAAGGAGATGCCCTCCAGGGGCAGACAACCTGAGGTCAAGGTGAATAACTTAGCAACAGACCATACACGGTACAGAGGAGAGCTGGGTGGAGGCAGCTGTTCCTTCAGGTGGACGGAAGGCCAGATTCTGTTAGGTGTTCTGCTTGATCGGTCCCAGGAACCGGATTTTATTATTTGGAAAGTGAGGCTCGGGTTCAGGTCACTCACCTCATTGGTGGCAGGGCCTGATTTGAAGGTAGGTCTGTACGTAGTGCTCTAAAGCTTGTTTCTTTCCGCCAGGGTGAAGGTCAGAGGCAGGTGTATTCCTGAAAGACTGGGAAAGATATCCTGGAGGAAGGGGCCTCAGAGTGGAGTTTTGGAGGGTGAGCTGGGGTTTCATAGGGCAGGAGTAGTAAAGGCCTGGGGTATTTGGCTGGAGGCCCAAGTGCTTGGAGAAGGAGAGGAAGTTGGAGAACTGTCAGCTGGTAGGCAGCTACTCGTGCCGGGGGTAAGCAGGGACCGAGTGGTCCCTGCCTTCATGGAGCTGAAGGGGAGAAACCTTGGTTTTGCTAGGAGGGAAGGATTTCATTTAGGTTGAGATGAGGAGGGTGAGTAGGAATTAGCCGAGGGTCACAGGGGGAGGAGAGTGGTGTGTATAAGACACATTTAGAAGCTGAGGAGCTGAGAGACTTGGGTTTGGAAATTAGAGGGCTGGAGGGGCCCGTGTGACGCTAGAGACATAGCCGGAAGGGTGCCTGGGGCCCTGTAAAGATTCAGCCTCTGGGCCTGGGAAGCCTTGGCCTTCAGGGAGGTATTCCACATGGAGGGGCAGGCACCACTGCAGGCTTCTGAGCAGTTGCCTTAAGTAATTCTCAGGACGGATTGGATCTCCAGCCCGGTCTGCATTTTCTCTTGTAGATCATTTCCCCCTCCTTGTCTCCAAGGGACTGTGGCTCACACTGGGTCTAGCAATGAGAAATGGTGGTGGTGGGATAAAGTGATCATTCACTCACTTCCTAGTGTGTTTGGGAAACTTGTGCAGAACCAATGGGTGGGGGTCGCGCCCCACCCATCAGAGCAGATTTAAGAACCTTAAGCCAGTCAGCCTGCTGTCCTCTGGACCCTCGCTTTCCCTGACCCCAAGTGATGGCATCCCTTGTGCATTGTCCGCCAGCTCGAGAGGATCTGCAGCCTGTGGCCCCCTTTCTCTGCCCATGAGTAAGCTGAGTGTGCTAGCCTTTCAGCAAATCACCGGGGTCCTGGCTGTCTCTGGCCGAGCTGTGCCTGTGGCAAAAGTATGGGGACAGGTGGGACCAGTGTTGCCCATGGATTCTATGTTGATTCTGGTGGTGTGTTGATTCTATTGCTGGGAGAGCAGAGCAGAGCAGTTTTCATTCTTGGAGGAGGTGCAGGGTGTCTGATTTCTGTCCTGTTTGCTTGCCTTGCTCTCCCATTGCTCCCATTTCAACTTCTGCCTTACCTTCAGGGCGCTCTGCTCCTTCTAACTCGAAGTGGCGGTGGTCCCCATCAGAACCACAGTTTAAAATCATCCTTAAAGAGGGATCATTGGGACCTGAGCTTTCTCTTTTCTTCCTGCATGGATGGGGAAATCCCAGCTAGGCTGTTGCTTCTTAGTGATGGGTTCTTCCTTTGGTGCACAGAGGTGCACAGAGGGCCCGGGCATTGGTAGTGATGATGATGTCTCAGTGTCCTGTGTTAAGTGCTTGCCCCTAGGCAGTTCCTGTACAAAGTGCAGCTCATGCATTTGAGTTCTGACCAAGACACTCAGGTACCGTCACTTACCATTTTGTAGATGAGGAACTTGAACCATGGGTACAGGTGGAGAAACTTGTCTGGGGTCACTGGGCTATTATGAGATAAAGCTCTGCTTCAGACCCAGGCCTTTCTGATTCCAGCGCCTTTGTTCATAAAGCCTGTGTGTGTGTGTGTGTGTGTGTGTGTGTGCACAGCTTTGCACCTTTTCTGTTTATTTTATAACCAAACCCTTTCCGTACTGCATATTCTCACTAAACACAGTGACACAAAATCTTACTTGTTTAATGAGGTCACCAGTAAAGTTAAATTTTTTTTTAAATGTTTACAACTTAAATGAATCTTTTTTGGGGAAAATTGCTACATATGTGCTTTGCCTACTTGTGTTTATATTCCTAGTGTATTTTCAAAAAAATGGAACTATGTGATCTCCAGGGAATAAATGCATGAATCCTTCTGTCTGGCTTCTTATTTACGTGAATATCTTATAGTTACATTCAAGAAAGACCCACTTTTTTAATCCAAAATAATTCCAAGTTCATTTCTCTAGTTTTGAAGCCAGTGCACTGAGTTATTCCTTGTTCCTTGAGAAAAGCTCTTTAATCCCCTTAATTGTGGCAAGCACTCCTGAAGGCTTTTTGTTCTTGCTGCTATCGGTGGTCATGTAGGCTAGCATTGATATTTTGTTTATAGCTTGGAAAAGGGGCTTCCAGCCCTTGTCTTCTGAAGTAAAGGTCTGTCTTTGGTTAGAAACTAATGTCGCCACACACTGATGTTTCCTTCCCTGTCTGCCCATCTTCCTGTTAGTATCGATGAAGGGGAAAGGCCCGCCCAGCTTCTCTCTGTCTCCTCACTAAGGGTACTTAACAGTGCACTCCTGCAGGGGCACGAGTTCAGCTCATCTGAGAAGCACTGGCCAGCAGCAGTCAGGCAAAGTGCCTTTTATTTGCTATTCTAAGTGTTAACTTAGACCAGATGCCAACTTCAAAGCTTTGATGAAATTGTTGGCTTAGAACCTTCTGGAAGCTGGCGTAGCTTTATGCTGTACTATTCCAACCTTCCTGTGAGGGCATTTAAGCCTTTTCAGTCACAGATGTGTGTGGTAAGGCGCAGATGACCTAGAGTTTCTGAAAACAATGTTCTTAGCTAACGGGCGTTCTAAGATATCAGGTGGCAAAATATAAAAGGACAAATATAGCATCTTGATGAGCGATATTAGATATTATATGGGGGGAAGCAGACACTTGGAAGCGCTGCAGGAAAGTAATTCAATCAGGAGGCTCTGATAATGTAATGAACCGTGCAAGGGTGAAACTCGAGGCGTCCGCACGCTAGAACGCCCTTCAGTTGAGTTCATTGTCTTATGGTGGTGTTCCCATGTTCTTCTGTTTTAAATATGGAAAACTAATACAACTCTACTTTTTCCCCAGACGGGAGTGCAAAGACGCAAACCTTCATCACCTTACTCATTTGTGTGCCCTCCTTCCCACGGCCTCCCCCTCACCAGGGGGCTCTTAATTGGAATTCCTGTCCCCAAGAATGAAGCATACAGACTTCATGTTGTATAAGAAATAAAACTCTTCTCAATTGTGCCAAGTACAGTTGAGCTATAGTGATAAGTCCGTAGGTTTCTTTAGCTCTGAGGGGACCCCCCCCATCCTGGAAGAGAAGAACCTGGTTCTACTCTTAACCCATGCTTCAGGAGCAGCTGTGAGGAGTTGCTCCTCCTTGGGGGGGGGGGGGCGCAGCGGGGGGGCTTTTCTCCCAGCTCTTTCTCAGGCTGCCCTGCAGTTTACGGACCTCAAGAGGCAGCAAGAGCTTGGGGTCCCTTGCACCGTATGGGAGGCTTGCAGGGGGCCCAAGCCCCTGCCCTATGCTCCATTTCAGCAGGACTCCGAGGATAGGCTGTCCTCTCCATCCAAGAAATGGGGGAGCAGACATGGCTGGAGGTCCAGTGATTCCCACGAGCCTGTACAGCCAGGAAAGGATTTTCAGGCTCAGGAATTGGAATCCAGATCTCGGATTCTTAAAAGCTTGTGTCTATTCTTCTCAAAGCCTGTAACTCAAGTTGTCATGGTCCATAGTTAAGTTTATTTACTTATTTTTTTGGTAGTAACTTTTGATAACCACCTGAAGGGTTGCATTAAGGGTGTCACTCTTCTTGTCTGCATTAGGTTCTGAAGTTGTGTTTATATGGAAATGCTGATGAATTCTGGCTGGACCAGCAGGGAAGGGGTGGACAATGGCTTAAAGGAGAGCCCTGCAGGGAGCCAGCCCCTCCTCCCTGCTTGACAGCTTTGCTTGGCCACCCTTCCCTTTCTGCTCCTCTTCCTTCAGGGAAAGGGTCAGAGGATGCCTGCCCTTGTTTTTCCTGTTACCTCCATTCAGATCAAATTCAGACAATGGGGCTCCACTCACTCTGGAGAAGGGCTCTGCGTGGCCCCTTATATTCAATGGAAGTGAATCTTTCTCTGATCTAATTGTGTTAACATGAATCATGTACTCTTTGATTTTGCCTGGGTAATTATTTCACCCCAATTTCTCCTAGGGTTACATTCTCATAACTTAGATGTTAGCAACTAATCACTAATATACTGATCATTTAGCTTTCCTTCACTGATGAATTTATAAATGCAGATTTTATTAAGGCAGACCGCTTATATTCCGGTACTAGAATTAACCTTAAGAGCCATGTGCTAAAAATATATATAAAGAGTATTAATGAAAATTTTGGATGAAGGAAGAAAAAAATCTTCCATATGCTAATATTTTGTGTAGTCACATGTAGTCATTGTCCACATACCAAAATATTTTATGTACTTCATTTTATACATCGTGTATGTGCTGCTCTGTAAAGGACTAGCTACTCACTTTCATTTTAAGGGAATTTGATGAATGCTGGGAAAACATTTAAAGTAAGCCAAATCTATTTTTTCTTGATCAAACCAGTTATTCGTGAATAGGTTATCTAACACAAATTCTGTGTGATTTTTTTTTGACGGGGGCAGGGGTTGTTGTAGAATGAGAAATTGCTATGGGATTTCTAAGGCCTCTGTTCCAAGGAAATCTGTGGGAAGAGAAGAAATACAGTGTTACTCACTGTTTGAGATCTTTAAAAGTTTTCTCGAAGACTGCTAGATATGCCAAGGGCATGACTTCTGCAAATGAATTTCTTAGGAGCTTAGAGAAAAGGACACTTTGAAGGACACTAAATTCTCCACATGTTGCCCAGTCAAGCCCAAGGTTACTTGCTTCCTTGCCCTTGAGGCTTACCTTCTGGCTTTTCCCCCTGAACTTTGTTCTGCCTTTCTTTTTCACCTGTGCTTTTGCACCACCATTCCATCTGTCTGCTCTATCCTGCTCACCCACTAGGATTTAGCTCCCGTGTCACCTCCAGCAGGATTCCCTCCCTGACTCCTCCTCTTTCCCCCCAGTGGGAGCAGTTGTTTCTAGGGATCTCTCAGTGCTTTCTGAAGGAGTTCCCATGGCCTTGCCTGCACTCTTTCCCAACACTTCAGCACCTCTTGGAGTAGCTGGTACTTGGTGAATGGGACAAGATGTGGATGAGCAAATGCTGGCCTGGAGATGTGAGCATTCTAATATGAATGTCCTCTTCCCCCTTTTCTTTGCTCCCAGCTAGGGTTTTAAAGAATGAATTATTCACTTCAAAATAGGTACTTAGGTTATTTCTATTTCTTTAATTGCTTTCCAAAAAATATTCTCCTGTTTGCATCTCCCCAAGGGAAATTGCAAAGTTCCCAGGCACCTAAATACATTGGGAACTCGCTGAAAAGGGACTGGGTGAGCCCTGAGAGGAGTTGGTGGTGAACTTAGAATTTTCCTCTTAAACTTAAAAAAAGATAAGGGGTTAATGTGGAAGAGTACCAGGAGCTGGTCTGGAGCTGACGGTAATTTCAGCTTTCGGCTCTAAATGATCTTCATATGTAGTATTAAAAATCTCCCTAAAAAGCCTCTCCCTAGAAAAATCAACAATTCCAAGCATATTTTGACAGTGATAAATATTTATTTTTACTCAAGATTAGTTGCTCTGGTTTCTTATCCTCCCACTCTAACAGTTGCAGATAAATATTCTTTCCATTCTGTTTTCCTGATACTCACCTGGCCGGCTTTCCTGTTTGTATGCTGGAGGTTTGTCGCGCTTTTCCGTCATCTGCACCTTTAACTTGCCAGCTCCTTGCCTTTGATTTTTCTTTTTTTTTTTTTTTTTTTGAGAGTTTTATGCTTGTGTATGGGACCTCTGCTGTTTAGCCAATTTCAAAGTGTTCTTTTCCCGAGTCCTTACAAACATACTTGCCTGTTTGTTGACTTTTTCCCTCTATCACACCACTTTGAGTACAGCTTGTTAAATATTTGAAAGGAGGCAGCTGGGGTACTCTAGAAGCCAACTGGAGTTTTTTGTTTTTTGTTTTTTTAATTCCTTTTCATTTTTAGAATCATTATCCTGAGGAACCAGAGATCGTGACACTCAATGGTTTCTTTTACCTGGGAGGGCTGTGTATCATGGTGGAATAGAAGGCCTCTTCTCTGACTGGCTTTTCTTCTGACCACCGCGCCCCCCCCCCCCGCCCCACCTTGTCAGTTTCTCACCCTGCGTGATTCAATTTGTAGAATCCTCACACGAGGATTTTTCCTTCTCCATTCCCACCTGAGGTCTTATATGGCCCGTGATAATGAGATGTCTAAAACTCAGGTTATTCATGGGATTTATAACAAAAAGGGTATGTGGTGATATTTTAAAAAATCGCATACATGGTAGAGTGCACTATGGTGGCATAAATTATTCTGAATTAAGTTTCTTGTTCTTTGTGGGGTCTCTGCGACCCCAAAGATCTAAGTATAAAATATACCTGGATCTGATTCTGGGAGCACGTGTGCACTTGTGACTTGCCAACACTAGGAGGGAAACGGTCTATTTCTCCCCGTGTGCACAAATCCTTGGGAGTAAGCTACAGTCCATATGATTTGTGAATTGTGGTTTTGCAAAGTGGCTTAATGAATTTGCTCATTTAATTTTGATTGGATTACAATAAGACTGTCTGACAGTATTTGGCTGATGATTTTTGCCTTGGAGATTTTCTTTCTGGTGTATTATGGGCACCTGCTCTCAATAAAAAAAGATGACACTAAATTGCAAGTATTTTTATCAATATGTGAAATGTTCAGGGATGGTAGCCCAGAGATCTTGGTGGAATGTTGGTGGTTGATGAGTCAATTCATTACTGAAGATCTGTTTAAAGTGAAATTTCTCTAAGAGCTGACGTTTTAGACTTTGTGTAATCAATGTATTAGCTACACATGGTGACTTGTTAAATTGAAAACAGTCTTTACTTTCTGATAGAATGTATTTTGAAAACTGGAACTCGTGTCTGTTCTGGACCAGAGGTAATGGAGTAAAAAAAGACTTAACAAAATGCTGCATTTTCTGCTAAGAACATTTTGCCCAGTGTTTAACCTCAGCTTTCTACCTTAAAGATCTCCGTTAAGCGTAATGCTTCAGGAGTGGTATACTCACGGACCTTGGAGGTTTTAGGTTAACTCGTAGGTTAAGCAGAAATCTCTGTAGAGGACTAAAAAAAACAATCACCATTCTGCTTTTCCAAATAGAATATATGGAGTCTGCTTGACTCTCTGTTTGATGGGTTAGGCTTGCCTTGTTGATCTTTTTGAACATTAGTAATCATTGAATAACACTGTAGTTTATGAGGTAAAAAAACAAAACAAAAAACAAAAAAAAACTGGGACCCAGGGGGAATCCTCTGAAAATCCTTTGCAAATATTTTAGCCCCTAAAGAAAAAATTGCGATCCAGGTAGCTTGGCTCTCTGTAAGGGCAGGTTATGGGGAAGGCATTTGTGTTGGCCAAGGGTTTCACTGGTGCACCTAGGTTCTGCACACTTGGGTTTTTCAGTATCTCCCAGAAGTGTGGCGGACTGTTGAGAGTCCTGCCCAGAGGCCCTGGATTTAGATAGCATGGCAACAAAAAATAAACGTGTTTGCTAGGGGAACATATAATTTAGAAGCGAACCCTGCTAACTGCCAAATTACATTTTTAACCTTTTAAATTGGTGTTTTTTTTCTGGAAGCATTGGGCTAAACTAGAGAGGACCTATGTGATTGATCATCCCCCAGGGCTGTTCCGTTCGTGGAATGCCTCTTGTTCAAATGAGAATAAAAATAATTGCCTACTTCAGCCCACTGACCTTGGTAATTGTGACAGTGCCTGATGTAATTTATTGAGCTCCAAGTGTTTTTAATTGATATATAAAGCATGGAGTTCATATGGGACACCTGCCAACAGAGTCTGGCGTTGAATGTGTGTCTTTCTGGTTCTTGTCTTTTCCTTCACCTTCCCTCCCTCTTCTCCCTTCTCTTCCCTCCCTCTTCTCCCTCCTCTTCTCCTGTGTTGCATTCTGAGATCATTTCTTTACAGGGAGGCCTTGGCAGTTTGCCTTGGGCAACTTCTCCCTGGGAGGGTCCCATGAAGAACTCACCGGTATGAGGTTAGTCTTTGTCTCCTCCCCTACCCCCCCTTGGAAAACCGCTCCACTCTTCTTGCCTTCTGGAAGGGGGTGACCCTGTAGGTAAGGCTGGTCCTACTGTGGCTGGGTGGGTTTGACTGGGCGTCCGCATAACAAGGTGAAGGTCACCCGCTCAGTGGAAACCGGTTTTCATTGACTTATGGCTCTGAGGGCCCTGGGCGGGGGGATGGCGGGAGATGGGCATCCAATGTGCAGAGAGGCGTCTAGGATGGGATTAGTAATCACCTCTGGGATAAAGGAGTTTATGGCTTCTCATTAACATAAGAATCCCACAGTAACTTTTCTTTCCTTGGGAGAGGCTGCTGGGTGTGCATTGTAAGATGACTAAACAAGCAGTTGGAGAAATTTCTCTTCAGTCACTGGAGTGGGTACTAGAAAAAGCTTTTGGAGCCCCGTGACCAGTCCTTGCTTGGCATCTGGATTCAAGGGGAGGAAAAGAATATTCACCTAAGCTGCCTCGAGCTTGTGGACCATTGGTCTGTGGTTAGGACAGCAGACTTTTTTTTCCAGGTTCCCACTGGGGCATCCTGACCCTGGTTCCCTTGTCACCCCAGAATGCTGCTGTGGAGGTCTCCAGTTTGGGTGTGAGGCTGAAGCTGAGGCACGTGTGTAGGAGGGGTGGTCTTGTGCACGCTCCCCCTTTGCAGGGTGTTCAGCTGGAGAGCTGATGGCAAGCTGCTGCATAGACTGGTGTGCTCTCCTTGCCATTGGTTGCCTAAACAAGATTGTGATTGAATTTGAGGCTGATGGTTTGGATTTAAGATCTTAAACTGTTCTGAGTTTAAGTTGCTAATACACTTTATCTAGGGAGGTAAACAGATTCATCTTGGCGGAAGAGTTCAGAAACCTGTAAGAGTAGTGCTTAATCATTCTCCTAAAAACATGACTTGATTCCAAGCATTTCAGTCTTTTTTTTTTTTTTAAGATTTTATTCATCTATTTGAGAGAACAAGAGCAGGGCGGGGTGGGGGGGCGGAGGGGCAGAGGGACAAGCAGACTCCTGGCCCACTGAGTGGGGAACCCTACATAGGGCTTCATCCCAGGACTCCAAGATCATGACCTGAGCCGAAGTTGGACGTGTCACTGACTGAGCCACCCAGGAGCCCGCAAACATGTTCATCTCGAAGTGGGAGACCACAAGCTGATCTGCCCCGGGCTGCAGATTGCTGCCTACCATCTCTTCTTTACCTGTGCGGTTTCCAGAGGCTCCAAGATGCCTGTTTCTGGAGGGCAGCCTGTGATGCCGCCTTTGCTGCAGACGGCCGCTGGGGGAGGCTGCTGGGTGCTCAGGTGCTCCTGACAAGGGGGAAGTGGCCAGCCCGGGGCCCCGCCCTGCTCTTTTCCTCTGGGTCTCCCGGTGCCAGCTCCCAGGTAGCCTGTGTCCTCTTGGTGCTCACCAGAGCATCACAGTGCTCGGAAAGCTGCTTTCTCCAAGAACTGGCTGTTCCGGTTTGGAGTAGTCCTTTTCCTTGAGGAGGTAAAAGTAACTTCAGGAGTATTCTTTGGAAATTGTACACCTAGTTAGTAAAAAGTGCTGAGTCCCAAAAGAGGGTCCCAAAAGAGAGAGTGTATTTCCCCATAGGTTTTGACAAAGCATCTTGTATTTGGAGTTTATTCCTACCGTGGAAGTAGCAAAAGCCAAAACATTTCCTTTCCTGCAACTTCTTGATCAAAGTACAGGTGGTTCTGTGGCTCTTGTCTTTCATGGACTGAAACATATTCAGGGATTCTCTAACATCTACAGGGAAAGTCCAAGATGACAATTGCTTCATAGGAATATTACATAATAGGGTATTTACAAATTTGAATCTGTAAAGCTCTGACTTTGGAAACTTTGTAATCTATTTGGCACACTTAAAAAGTCCTCTTTATTAGAGATGTCTGAATAATTGTGGAAGATGAAAATTGTCAAGATTTGACCCCCTACGTTAATAGCACTTATTTCCGACTAATTTGTAGCATAACAAAAAGAGCTATCGAGCAAACCGGTTTCAAAATATTGTCCATCTAGGAATGTCTGTATTGTTCATTCATGCAACTTGTTTGAAGTCTTCATAGCATGATTATGGAAATGCTTAGTTCATGTTGGAACAATTATTTCTCCTGTGTTGTTGGTGTGTTTGTTTTCTCAGGTGCCTTTTCCCAGCCTTTTCACTTCTTTCCTGCTGACAAAGTTGATGAACAAGTGGGGAAGTGGTGGATGGGGGTTATAAAAGTAATTCAAGTTGGTCTGCCCACGGGGAGCTGGAGGGACTTCCAAGCTTGCAGGGACAGCTGGGTGGAGGTGGACTCATTGGATAAGCCACAGAATCCTCAGTGATGTGACTGTGTGCCTTGCTTCTCCGACACCCTAAAGGATAGGGCATTACTTACCGGATCATTTTCCTTGGTTTGGTGCTGGTTGTTGTGGGGGGAGGGGAGGCAGGGAAGGGAGACAGATGGGTGGGAGGTAGGCGGAGTAGGAGGGGAGAGGGTCAGAGGAGAGCGCCCTGGGGCTGCCATACAGAGTGGGCTTGAGAAGTACTGGGTTTCCTTTGTGTTTGGTAGTTTCAAGATTTAATTGTCTTAGACTAATTATGAAACTGTATTGAAAACTGGTCTGTTTGTATTCTTTGTGCCAGTGTGTATTTCCTAAGTATGCCCTGTAGTTTTACATTTAGTGCCCTTAAAGTTCATTTCTTATCTTTTTTTTTTTTTAAGATCTTATTTATTTATTTATTTGACAGAGATCACAAGTAGGCAGAGAGGCAGGCAGAGAGAGGAGGGGAAGTAGGCTCCCTGCTGAGCAGAGAGCCCCATGTGGGGCTTGATACCAGAACCCTGGGATCAGGGCCTGAGCCGAAGGCAGAGGCTTTAACCCACTGAGCCACCCAGGTGCCCCTAGTTCATTTCTTATTAAACCAACTCCTTTTCTCCTACCTGTTCCCCCTTCACCCTGTGAACTGTTCCTTATTGTCCTCTCTTCGGGTGTGATGATATTTTGCTTTATTTTTCTAAATCTTAAATTTACTTTTCAGTCAAGTGCCTGAAGGCCTTCGTGCGTGCCTGAGTGCCTGTGTGCGTGTGTGCGTGTGTCCTGCTACTGCCTTTTGTGTTTCCGCTTGCCATCGTTACTACTCTTTCACGTTGTGAAATTTTTTTTAAAGTTAATTTTCTAAGACTACAGTTCTGGTAACCCGAGAGCCTCCACTAGCACAGATGAAGAATAGAAAAAATAGGGCTAATAGGAACATAACCCCACCCCAAAACTCTCCCACTCAGCAAGCTTTCTAGTTGCTAAAATCGGGCTCCCTTCTCTGGAAAGGGTGGCATACACCCTTGTTGAAAAGGAGAGGTGGGATTTTCATAGTCGAGGCTTGTCACTGGTAGGGCATTTCACTGCTGTGTAAATTGGCTTTCATCAGAAATGAATGTCTGAAAATGGACCTTTCTGCCTTCCCTCTTCTGTTTCCTCCCTGATTAGCATGTTAGCGCATGTCTGAATGAAATGAAAACGCAGCCCCATTGATCATGGCTGAATTATGCATCGTCCCCCAGACATGTGGCTGAGTGGGGTGACTCTGTAAAGTTGGTGACTTCACGGAACTGATGCATGTTTCCCGTTAACGTCTTTGGGACTTGCAAAGAATAGTTAGTAACAACCCCCTCCCCGCAGAACACCCATAAACTCTTTCGCCCAATCCCAGATATCCGTTTAAAATGACTTAAAACAAAAAATAAAATAAAATGACTTAAAACGGTCTCAGTGGTTGCTTGAAACGAACCATTTGGATATATTCTTATTAGGTGCAAGTCTAATTTTTCAAAAGTGGTAAAAGCCACAGCAAATGCAACAATACCGCATCTTCACAGTGAGGTCTAAAAAGAAAAGTGTGTTGAACTTAAGCAAATCTTTGAACATGACTCCTTTGAAGTTATGAGCATTTCTAAGTGAAGATTATCCTGCGAAAGGGTTATGTGCAGACCCAGCACAGCCCTCAGCAAGATCGCTAACCCTCCTGAAGAGGGTCTTTTCCGGCCTCTCCTTATCAAATGATGGCAGGAAGAGAGAATGTGCGAGGCTTAAAATTTTAGTGTTTAACTTGATGCCAAGGACTCAGTATTTTGAGTTGGAAATTTTGGTTCAGCTGCAAGACAGGGAAAAACTGATGGCTCGAACTGGAGTGCATGGGGCCTAGTGGACACGTGGGCAGTCGAGTTCTTATCCAGAGTTGACTGCACTTCCGCAGGCATAGGAGGGAAGGCCAGGAGAACGGGCAGATGCAAGGAGCTTGTCAGGTTGGCTGGCCAGAGCGCTTGGAAGTTGATAGAGCAGCTGAGTGTCTCATGTCTGTCTCTCTTCCCTGGTACCTCCCTGCTGAGTTGTCCTATCAGCACATTACTTCAGTAATATAAAAAACCATATCCTGTCTGATTTGGTCGGAACCCAAGAGGCTGCTGGCAAGGCCTGGCCCATCAGGCTGGGATGGCAGTTGCTTAGTACTATTTCCTTGTAAATTGGGGCTTCCTTTGGTTGAGATGAAAGTGATACTGGGTTATTCTGTTTGGTTGGTTTTCTTTCAGTTTCGAGACCTACAGCATTGTAAATTTATATCCCTTGTAAATAATCCCTTGACTTGACGTATGTTGTAATTACCACAGTAAGTTCGGTTAACACCAGTCCTCTCCTCTAAAGGTGTAACTTGTTTTAATCGGTATTGAGAGCGACAATCTGATTGAAAGATGAAAATATTTTGTAATTCTCAGGCATCGTCTACTATGTGTGTAGGTCTGGAAAATTAAGTGCGGAGTAGCTGGTAGAACAGAGTCTCGAGTGAGCCTTCGGTGCCCTTGCTTCAGGAATGTGTGTGAAGACTGGCTGGTGTGTGATTGGCCGGTTAGGCAAATAAACACCAATTTCCCTGGTCTGTTAAGATTTTTCTGAGGTGGAATTTGCTTAAGCAAATGCAGGGCACGTGCACATGGCCATTCAGTACAGCGTTGGCGTAGTTCTGCCCTTTTCTAGTTCCAGAGAATTCTTTCACGAGCAGTGATGTCTAACTCTGTCCTGAACTTGCCCATCCCCCATCAGTAGTCCTTGAAGTAAGAGGTAGCTGTGGGCTCGTGAGCAGAACTTCACATATTGCTAGTGATCTGTGTTCTACCTTTAACATTTTTGCTTATGCTTTAAATTCAAGTTTTCTTCAGGTAACTAAGCACTAACTTACCTATTTATAGATCTTGGGGTGAAATTGGGACATGCTGCCTCTTCAGTGCTGGTATATCTGAGGGGTTTCGTCCCATCAGGGCACTGCCTGAGAATATGTGGGGCCGATGGCAGGAATTTGCTCCCCTTTCCCAGTGATTATGCTCAGGTATTTCACAGTGAATTTTCAGAGTGTTAGTTTAATGCCTGGAGGCCATAGCTCCTCTCCTAGCTCTGAGCTTCTTAGTCAAAAGATCTTCGACTTCAGAAACACGTGGAGTATGTTTCAGAGAGCCATTTCCTCCCAAATAGGAAAATGAAATTTCTCTTTTTCCTGAATACGATTCTTAGAAGAAAGATTATAATCGGAAATCCCAAGGTTATTAGAAACATACAGATCTAGAGCAGTGGCTCACTGAGGTACCTCACATTTTCCTTTTTCTTTTTACATGTGCTTTTTCTTTTCTTTCTTTTTTTTTTTTTTTAAGATTTTATTTATTTATGAGAGACAGAGAGAGAGAGTGCGCACAAGCAGGCAGAGGCAGAGAAAGTAGCAGGCTCCCTGCTGAGCAAGGAGCCCAATGTGAGACTCAGTCCCAGGACCCTGGGATCATGACCTGAGCTGAAGGCAGCTGCTTAACCAACTGACCCACCCAGGCGTCCCTACAAGTACCTTTTCTTAAGGCGGCTCTAACCTTTCACTGTTGAAGATGTGGACATACAGCAGATCTGTGTGATGGGGAAAGGGAAGCACTCATAGGTTACACCTGTGATGAGGGGACTGCCACCACCCTGTTCCTTCCTGCCCCTTTGCAGGGCACACCCACACGGCAGGGGGCGGGCCAGCATGAACCGTGTCCTGTGTGTCACCCGACTTACACTGGTCAGTGGCTTCTCAGGCCCTGGCCATCTGGCTAGGCTTATGTGTTCTTTCCCCCACCCTGAGTCTGTCAAAACATTCTTCAACCTTTAGAGACCGTGTCCTTGTTGGTATTTATATCTGTTTACTGGGTTTTTGTCCCTCCCCGCCCATGTCTGTCTGTCTGTCTGTCTCTCTCTCTCTCTGTCTCCCCAGAATGTGAGCTCTGAGAAGCAGGAGGACCGTGTCACAGTAGGATCCTGTAGCTGGCAAGTGCCTGGAATATTGTCAGGGCTCATTAGAAATTTATTAAGGAATAAATGAATGGATGAATCTTTCACGCTCTTCTCTTTGCACACTTATAAAGACATCATTACATGTACATTGGTCCTTTACAAAATTCTCAGTTCAGTTTCTTTTTTATAGGTCAGTACGGATTTTTGTTTTGTTTTTATCTTAAATGAAGAGGTTGAGATTATAATGGCATACTTTTATTTTTCTTAAGAATTTATTTATTTGAGAGAGCGTGCACAAGCAGGTAGAGGGGCAAAGGGAGAAGGAGAAGCAGGCTGCCCGCTGAGCAGGGAGCCCAACGTGGGGCTCGATCCCAGCACCCTGAGATCATGACTGGAGCTGAAGGCAGATGCTTAACTTATTGAGCCACCCAGGCATCCCCATCATGGCATACTTTTAAAAGAAACCTGAAGATTGACAATTTTTAGTAAAAATAGGAGTACAGTCTTCCTCTTCTTAAATTAGATCTAGACTACTGCACTACATTTAAAACTTTTTTAAAATGTGGGGCCAGATTTAGATTTATTTTTTTTGAACTGTAGCTCTCTGAATAATTTTAATCTTCTACAAAAACTGCAAAAATAGTACAGAGAGTTCTTGTACATCCTTCACTTCCTCTAAGGCTATCATAACCATAGAACAATGACAGAAACCAGGAAATTAACACTGGTACAATACTAGGAAACCATAGACCTTCTATGCATTTCACTAGATTTTCCTCTAGTGCTTCTTTTCCTTTTTAGGATCCAGTCCAGGGTCTTGCATTACATTAGCCATCTTGTTTCCTTGGTCTCCTTCAGTCGGTGATGGTTCCTCAACCTTTCGTGACCATGACTCTTTTGAGGAGTACTGGTCAGAGCTTTTGTACATTGTCTCCCAACTTGGTTGGTCTGGTCTGTTCTCATGATGAGACCGAGGCAGTGCAGTTGAGAAGTGCGTGGAAGTGATGGGCTCTCCTCAGAGTGGCGTGTGTGAGGAATATGTGTAGATGAAAGGTCTTCCTTTGATCAGTTGGCCAAGGTGATGCAGCATTTCTCCTCTGTAACCTTACTGTCTTTTTCCTTTCTAATAAATGTCTTCAGGGAGATCTTTTGAGACCAGTTTTTGTGTTGCTCCTGAAACTTCTGCTCACCGATTTTGACCGTCCACCAGTGGATCTAGCCTACACCGGTTACTGTACTGCTGTGAATCTCGCCCAAGGGCGATCTTGTATTTCCTTCATTCCTTTTACATTTCCTGATTGGAATTCTTCTGTGCAGAAGAGTTGTCCTCTCTCCATTTATGTATTTATCATTCATACCGGAATGAATTGTGGATCTCTTTAGTAGGAGTTATAATCCAAAAGTATTACTGTTTTTTTTGCTCAAATTGTCCCAATTTTGGCCACTGGGAGCTCCTTCAGGTTGACTCCCATGTCCTTTTGACATGCCCAGCCTTTGTCCAACACTTTCTTGTTTTCTGACACCAGAGATGGTTCAGGCTTACCTTGCGTTTTTCTCTGCTGCATTACTGGAATCAACCACTTTTCCAAGGAGCTTTGTGTCCTTTTACTGGAGACCGATGATTAGAAACTAAGGTCTGGGTGTTAAGTGAGCTCAGTGGTAGTGGCCTATCCTTGCTCCCAGGCCCTCTCAATGGACCAAGAGAGGAAAAGCCAGTGTATACTCACCTACACTTGCATCCGTGTAGCTATTCTACTTCCATGTAAGTATGTCAAGTGCTAGTTTGTACTGGCACCTGAGCCCAGTCCAGTACCACATCGTGTATTCTAGACTTCCCTCATTTTTTCCTTTAATTTCTTTTTTTTTTAAAGATTTGTTTATTGCAGGGAGGGGGGGAGGGGTAGAAGGAGGGAGAAACCCAAGCTGACTCTGGGCTGAGTGCCGAGCGCAGAGCAGGGCTGGATCCTAGGAGCCTGAGATCACAGCTTGAGCTGAAACCAAGAGTCTGATGCTTAACTGATGGCGCCACCGAGGCGCCCCCACTCCCCTCTTATTTCTAACTTCTTCCTTAGGTAATGAGAAACCTGGTTCCTGTTGTCTACCGAGTATCCAGACAGAACTAGTAGGACTATTAGATTTGTGGCAAGGAATGATCTCTTATGCTTGTGGGGGCTGGTGGGCACAGCTGGAATCCAGTAGACAGAAGCTTCTATCCACAGACCTGTTTTCTTCAAGGAAGCCTTAGCGTTGCTCTTAAGACCTTTCAACTGAGTGAATTAAGGCCCACACACTTACCTAGGATAATTGTCCTTACTTAAAATCACCCAAGTATGGACTTCACATCTAAAAAATACCTTCATAAAGGGGTGCCTGGGTGGCTCAGTGGGTTAAAAAATACCTTCATAGTAATACCTACAGAAGCATTTGAGTAAGTGGGGATTGTGGCTTAGCAGAATTGACTTATAAACATGACCATTGTATCTCCTAAGAGATGCTTATCCATGCCTTCTAGAGAAACAGGTAAGGTTTGGTTTTTAAGTGCTGTTTTCTGTGTAAAATTTATAAGTGATGAATATAGACCAGTACTGTCAGTGGAGATGGACAGTTGTCCCTGTTGCTGATAATCTTGTTTATCGTCTTCCTCACTGGACCCCTAATCAGTCTTGCCCTGTGTTCCCAAGACTTGGTATGATTCCTGGTATAGTGACTCACTGTTGAATGAACAAAATGAGTAAGACGATCCATCCCAAGATTTCTTGATCACCAGATTTCCCCGTTGCCAGTGCTTCCATTAAGCAAGAGGAATGAAACCATAGCACCCAGCTTGGAAGAGGGCAGAAAGAGACCAAAAGATGGGTGTTGGGTTAAACCCTGGATTCCAAGGAAATGTTTGACAGAAATTCTCTTTACCTTGGGTTAATACTGAAATAGTTCACAGAAAGACTGAAATCCACCCCTTTCTCAGAATCCCTGCCATCCCTTTTCCCATCCTTACCACCACCCCCCCCCCTTACAGGTTCTGCTTGGTGAGTTTCTCTACCTTGGAGAAAAGGATACGTTCCCATTGTTTGAAGCTTTGAAATAGAGTAGTTCAGGGCATTAACAAATAGTAGCAATTCACTTTTTTGCTGTTTTGGAGTCATATCTCAATACAAATGGTCATTTATTCAATCCTGTCTTTTGAGGGTTTCTCCTATGCCATGCATTTGGGCTGAAGAGAGGAAAAGATAACTGCTATGAAAGTATAAATATTCTAGTGCTGCTTTTCTGACTTCACTAATGCATGCTAGTGTTTCAAAAGGGAAAAAAAATTATCTGGCATGCCCTGTGTTGACTTATATTACTTTTATAATGTTACTTAGGTATGTACAATTATGTCCCTAGGAACACACCCTTTGTACGTCTATCTCCTACTGCCAATTTCTGATGCACTATAAAACTAGAGTCCCTGGAATCCAAATTAACTATATTAATTTAATGTGACAGATGATATTGTTTTGCTAAAACAAAAGCACCATTTGCAATCCAAAATACCGCATTGACTCATAAGGGCCAAGGCTTTTGAGTATTGGCATGCCTCTACTGCCATGACATGACTCAGACTTCCCACCAGCCGTTTGCTCTTGGAATTGCAGAAGTCTTTGTTCTGGATTTCATTTGGCCTTCTGCTGACCCAAATGCCTCATCTGCATAGTAGGTTTGCCTCTGGTGGCTTCTTGCTCATGCCAGATAATTAAAGTGCTAATAGTTTGTGCCATCTTGATTCTAAATGCCGGACGAACTGGGATGCTGGAAAAGAAAATAGAAAGTCCACTGCTTGATTTGGACCCCTAAGAATAGGTGTGTGAATCCCTGTTAGAGAAACCAGGGTTCAGTAGAGAGAGCTGGGCAAGTGCAGTTACCATGTGATGAGTTGGTGCTGTACTGGGGTCATGGGTGAGGTGCCTGGGATGGTGGACAAGATGGCATTTGGGGCGAAACTCGAAGGATGAGAAGGAGCTAGAGAACGAACAGTGTGGGGAAGGCCAGGGGAGCCGGTGGCATGGGTGGTTCGGTGCTGTCAGAAGGTGATGTCCCACAAAGGAGGACTTCTGGAGCTGATGGTAGCCTTCAAACACAATACTTACACAATTCTGGCGTTTACATGTGGAGAAATAGTTCACTTGTTTTATAGAACACTCTGGGACTAAAGTCTTCATTTTTCTGTTTTACAGCGTGAGCTAGAATTTCTGTGCCATTCCATTTACCTATTTCAGCATATGGCTCAGCGGTTCTGCAGGTTGATATATTCACTTAAAAACTCATCACCACAGTCCAGTTGTAGAGCATTTCTGTCCCCCCGTAGTGTTCCCTCATGCCAGTGTAGTGAATTCCTGCTCTCACCCCTAGCTCCAGGCAGCCACCAGTCTGCTTTCTGTCTCTGTAATTTTGCCATTTCTAGAAATACCTATCAATAGGCTCATAGAGCATGGAGTCTCTTGTAGACACAAGCCTGTTTCATTTTCTAGACGTTTTGGAGCTTCCCCATGTTGTGGTACATGTCAGAACTCTGTTCCTCTTCATGACAAAATGACCTTCCTTTGGATGGAGGTACCGCATCTTATCCATTCACCAGCTGATGGGCGGACCCTTGGATTGTTTCTGATTTTTGGCTACTGTAAATAATGTGGTTATGAACCTTCGCTTCCAGGTCTTTACATGGACCTAGGTTTTCATTTCCCTTAGGTAGATATTTAGGAGTGGAGTTACTGGATATAAGAATTATATCTTTGGGGTACCTGGGTGGCTCAGTGGGTTAAACCTCTGCCTTTGGCTCAGTTCATGATCCCAGGGTCTGGAGATCGAGCCCTGCATCAGGCTCTCTGCTCAGCAGGGAGCCTGCTTCCTCCTCTCTCTGCCTGCCTCTCTGCTACTTGTGATCTCTGTCAAATAAAAAATAAATAAATAAATCTTCAAAAATATAAAAAAAAAGTATATCTTTAACTTCTTTTTAGGAAACTGCCAGGCTGCTTTTTCAGCTGTAGCATCTCACTGTGTACGGTCTTATCGGGGACAAGTGATTATGTATATGGGGCAGAGGGAAGAGAGAGAAATCAGCGTGGTGGGATAGGTTGCTGCTGTCTCCTGCTAGATGTTCTGCCTTCCTTCAGCAGCACCAAGTTTGCAGGATGGTGTCTGGAGAGAACATTGCTTTCATTCTGTTCAGTGTTTTTCTCTTTATGGGCTCTGGTTTTATGTGAACTTTCTGTCTGACACGGGAATCTGGGGAAAACTACCCGTTTGATCTCCATCTGGGTTAAAACAACACCCTTCTGTCTCTGCCTTGGGATGGAATACTCTGGCCCAGCTTTTAGAAAGTTAGGGAGAAGCCAGCAATGTGGAGGAGGAGGAGGAGGAGAGGGTATTTCAGTGTGTGGTTTGGGTGTGTGTTGAGAACTAGAGTATCTTTTGGTCCTTACCACCGGAGTATTTTGACCACGGTGTTATTAGTGTGACAGGTTGTCTTGGAATCAGATTAGGTATAAGACTGAATGTTTTATGTGTAAATAGCCTGCAAAAAGACAGGTTGAGGTTTAATGCTGTAATAGCATTAGATGGGAAGTACAGATTACCTCATACCTTTCCGTCACAGTATGCCCAGATTGGTGCATCTCTTCCCCTTAAATCTGCCGCCTTCCCTTTGACTCCATTGGGACCCCAAGCCATGATATAAACCGGGACCTGGAAGTCAGCCCAGATGTTTCCCTCCTGCATCTCGCGGGTCACTGAATTTCAAATTTCTCCTCTAGTCGGGTTCCTCTTTGCTGCCCCTGCCAGGTCTGCTGCCACCTGATTCCTTTCCTTTTCTCCCTCCCAGTCTGTCCTTTCCACATCCTGATGCTTCTGGAGGAATCTGTTAGCAATGCCAAGCAGTTTACATGACCCTGTTAGGATTTGCGTAAAAATGTGTGTGGTCCGTGTTGCCTCGAGGATGAAGTATAAAAGTTCTTTGGCGTGAAAGGGCCTTCACAGTGCGGACTCCATCTGCCTCTGGTCCCCCAAGTACAGCCTGCAGCCTCGTGGGACTGCTCAGGGCTGCTCAGATGTCCCTCCTTCTCTGGAGCTTCAGGCCTTTGCAGATCCTGCTCTGGTTGTCGGGGAGAACTGTCCTTTCCCACCCCGGTCCGCTCTGAACCTGAAGTTCATTCCTCCAAGACTGCATGTAGGTGCCCAGGCTACCCCAAACCCTCCTAGATGCCTTACCTCCCCTTCCCCCAGCCCTGCCCCACTCTTCCTGTTGCCTCCCTGCCCTTTACACGCCTCTCTGTGGACTTGGTCCCAGAGTACTGCAGTCATGTGCCCGCTGCTCTCTCCTTTGGGCTGGGCTGTGTACTCCTTGGTAGCAAGGAGTTCTCTGCAGTTTGGGACCCTGGCATCTAGGACAGTGCGTGGCACCAGGGGTGGACTTGGTGAGGTTCTGCAGGTAAGGAGCTGAAGAGTCTGGGTGAAGAGTGGGTGAAGAGACACTGTGGGAAGTGAGAAGCCATCTGTGAGCACTGGGACAAGGCATGTTGGGTCACTCTGTGCCTTTCAGGGAAGTTTAGACCCAAACCCACCTGCTGACTGAAAGAGCTTCATAAGCGATACTACGTCCTTCTGTGGTTTCTGGAATCAGAAGCCCTCATGCTCAGAAACTGTAGAATTATATTTCACCACATCCCTTATACTAGGGCTTAAGTATCCCCCCTCCCCGTTAGCCTCAGTATGAATGGATCCCGCCACGAAGGTAAATAAACATTTAAACCAGAGCTGTAGTAAAATTGAAAGAAGAGTTGTGAAGTTAGATGCCAAAATGCATGAACCTATTAGGTAAGCTTTAAACCACATACCCATGATTATTGATAAGCGCGGGCTTTGCATACAAGGTACTTCTTTTCCGTTTAAATTTCTCTTCATGCGTAGTTCTGCTTTATCCTGGTTAGATATTCTGGACACTGCAGTTCATTCTTTATCCTTTTTTATTTCTACAACTTGCCAAGTGTAATCACACATGGAATTACCCTTTGTAAAATAATGCCCGCCCGAAGGAGCATGGGAGCCCACGAACACAATGCCGTGAGGGTAGAAATGGAAGCATCTGTCTCCTCACCAAGTATTTCTCCATTCGGTTTCAATAATTCCAGTTTCCTTGGAGATTGGAGCCCACCTTTTACTTTTTCAACTATATCACAATTGTGAAAAATCTTTTTGTCCTTCTGCTAGATTAATTTTTTACCCAACCTTTGAGAGTCCTGTTGGCTCCGCTCATTTGCAGATTATATCATTTCTCATACCTTTGCAGCATCTGTGAGTGAAGCGTTATCTAGATTTAAAATACCCTATACTTTATATTTCTCTTGGTTTAAGAGCTCAAGTATCTTTCAGAGGATAATGCAAATATATATATATATATTTTTTTTTTTTATTAGAGAGAGAGAGAGAGAGAGAGCGAGCGAACACAGGCAGACAGAGAGGCAGGCAGAGGCAGAGGGAGGAGCAGGCTCCCTGCCGAGCAAGGAGCCCGATGTGGGACTCGATCCCAGGACGCTGGGATCATGACCTGAGCCGAAGGCAGCCGCCCAACCAACTGAGCCACCCAGGCATCCCTATTTTGTTATTTTTAAAGGACATTTAATGTCTTTCCTCTCGTGTGCAGAACGCACTTCCCCATCCCCACCCCTGCCTTCTTCCTTTTTTGGTGGTAGTAGTGGGAGACTTAACAGGTCCTGCTTCCCTATAACTTTCTGTGCTGACCCCAGCTATGTTGTGGACAAGCCTAGTGGCCCTTCTAGCAGTGTAAGGGATGGATATTACCAATATTAAGAGGAAACTTTAGTAACTTAGATCTCTTGCTGCCTTCCTTCTCAGGGCAGGTGTAAGGATAAATAAGGTAAAGTGCTTTGATCTTCTCAAAAACAAACCAGTTTGAGGAGGAAATGTTATGGGGGATTATGTCACTGGCGAAAAGCACTATGGAACTGCCAAGTGTGTCTGGTGGTTGACTCTTAGATGCAGCATTTACTGCCAAAACTCCATCTTGAAGGTGACGGTTTCCCATGTACAGCCAAAGTAAAGAAACGCACTTAAACAGAGTTTAAGAATGAAGTTGAATTTTAATGAATGCCCTTGTATGTGGATCTGGTGTAATCTTATCATGGAGTACATTGTACATTACTCTTTCAGAGTTTTTTTTTTTTTTTGGTTGTTTTGTTTTTGTTTTTTACTGTTATAAAATATCTTCAATAGTCATTTTAACTTTTCCAGGTTAGCTTCTCTATTTGGCACAGTACTGAGGGGTCGAGTGTTTGTTAATTAATTTGGGGAGTAAGATTTCACATAAATAAGAATGTTTAGATATCTGTTTATACATTTTGAGGTATTTACTGTACTTGGAAACCATCTTGACGACCCTTTACTTTCACAATTCTCAATCTCTAAAAGGCCATCAAGTAGGTAAAGGGGAAGTCTCCTTTGTGTTTGCTGGAGAGACTTGATAACGGACACTGGGTGGACACAGGAAAGAAGCCCGGTTTAACTGACAGGAGACTTTCCGCAGAGACCTGGCCTCCCCTGGTGCCGCAGCTGGCAGCAGATGGCTGGCTGGCCTCTGTCTCAAGGGCAGGCTGGCCTCTCGCCAGCAGGGAGAGGCTGGGCCAGGCGGTGCCCCAAGGTTGCTTCAGACCTTACAGAGTCTGTGAGATTACTTTTTGAGCATTAAGAACTTAAGAAAATGAGAGTGGCAGGAGGCACCTTTGTCATGTTGACAGCTGGAGCTGAGAAAGGGTGAAATGAACTTGAGTGGGAGTTGGTGGCTCTGGTGGTGCCATGTGAGGCCTCTTGGTAACTCGGAGAGCAAGTGCAGGGGCTTCAGGGCCCATGGCCCTTGCCCGGCAAGTCCCTCCTGTTCGCCCTGCCCTTGTCTTCCATCTACTGGAGAATTTATACTTCCTACCCAATGCATTGCCCAATGGTTTCCTCTCTAGTGAACTCTTGTGACCCTTGTTTCTATCTACCTCCTCCCGTCCGGGCGGAGGGACTCCATCTTCAGTATTCCCTCAGCACTCCCCACGGTCCCGTTCTAGAACCACGCTCTGCGTAGTAAATGGTGCGCCTTGCTGCGAGAATCGCTCTTGGCACAGCATGTTGCGGGAACTGGACCAGACCTCAGCCGATGGAACACACCTATTTAGTGAGGACTTAATCAGAGTGTTGGGATTTTCACCGTGGCTCTGTCACCTCTTAGCTCTGGGATGGTGGGTGGGTGGCTCAGCCAGTGCCTCAGTTTCTCCTCTGTTGAATGGGGGTATTTACAAGCTCCCGTTCCCTATAAATTTATTAACATTAAAGGAGTCAATACATGTAAGGTGCTTAGGATAGTGCCAAGTCAGCATTTCATAAGTTATAGCTCTTACCTGGATCAAAGCTGAGAACTAAGTTATTAAGAAATAAATTACTAGTAGAGTTTAGTTAAGAAAATGGAGCAAGTTTGGGGCTAAGAACAAAATGATACTTAAAGATACTCCAAAATATTACCTAACATAACCTAGCTGAACTCTAATAGATGTTTCCTCCCTTGAAATAGCCCAGCATTGTGCCATCCTCGGTGACTAGTGCACAGGGTCAGGAAGAAGCCAGGCTCCTTTTAGCACTCAGAATTGGTGTCGCATAGTACAAGCTGTCCTATTTCCCATCTGCGTTCCAGCCCTTAGGGAAGAGAACGGTTGGAAAAGTGGTCTCAACTGTAAGAGGAGCCAGAAGTTCTATACATGATTTAGGGTCTTATTGTCCAAACAGTCACATGACCACACTCAGCTCCAGGAGTAACTCAGAGGTTCCCCTGTGCCAGTGAATGGCTGTGAGACTCTGGGGAAATTGCTTAACCTCTCTGTGCCTCTTCTGTGGTCTTTAAGACGGGGGTACCTGCATCACCAGGTTGGGGCGAGGATTACATTAATATATATGTAGAGCATTCAGCACTGTACCTGGCACAACGAAAGTATTATATATATGGCAATGATTATGATTATTTTGCTATAAAGGAAGCAGGGAGAATGAGTATCGAGGGATAGGAAAATCCAAAGACCGGGCTTCCTTGCTGGCCTCCTTTTGGGAGGTTTCTGGGTGGCTGAGCTTTGTTGTGATTACTATAGGTCTCAGGAACCTGGAGCTTCCTTCCTGCACAGGTCTTGTTTAGAGATGTAAAGAGGTCTTTGGGTCAATCATGAGAAAGGTTGGGGAGCTGTGTTTATGGTTTTGACCTCCCTATTTTTCATTTTTAGCTCTTCCTTTACTGTATGTAGCTTATCATTAATTGTCATGAATATACCAAGGAAGTAAATTAAAGGAAGTCTTACATTTATAACTGTATATATTTTTAATATTTTAAAGTTGATTTTTTTTTTTTTTTTTTTAGATTTTATTGGAGTGCAGAGCAGGGGGAGCGGCAGAGGGAGAGGGAGAAGCAGACTCCCCACTGAGCAGGGAGCTGGAGGCGGGGCTCAATCCCCAGACCCCGAAATCATGACCTGAGCCAAAGGCAGCGGCTTAACTGATTGAGCCACCCAGGTGCCCCACATTTATAATCATATTAACTTATAATTTTGACATTCGGTCTTCCTTATAGCAGGTGTAGTAGTAAAATGATGGCTATAAAGTGAAGCTTCCTATATTGAGATAGATTTCTAATTGATGTCAATTAGGAAATGGGTGTTAATGCAAAGCAGTATGCCATGCAGTGGCTTGTAACCCCTCCTCTTTTGTCTGAGCTGTCCCCTGTGTGGGTAGTGACCGCAAGCACCTACCTTGGCAGCTCCCAGACTTGAGAGCACCGTTCCGGGAAATAGTTACACATGTACCCTGACAGTGGGACTCCAGTCCAAGTAGACTGGGGAACTCTGGCTTGCTGTGTGTTCCATGTGGAGATTTGCGGGGCATGTTAGCAGATACAAAGCTCTGAGAAGGGCGACAGCAGAGAAGCCTGCTTCGTTTTCTTTGGTTCATTTGGCAAACTCCTTTGAAAATGAACTTTCGGACTTCTTGGCCTGAGTAATGCTGCTTTAAGTATTCTGGAAGATCAGGGTCTGGATGTAGTGGTTTTGGGAGTATGAAAAATCCTCCCATCCCTCAAAGTTTCATAAATAACCAGGCTCTAATTCTAGGAGTTCCCTGCAATTCCTGCTCTTGCTTCTTATCAGTCAAGGTGTAAGTATCAAGCCTAATTCCTTGTTCATCTGCAGAGGAAGTAGCAGGAAAATGGTCACACGTGAGTGAAGGGAAAGGTTGTTGCCTGATAAGTGGTGCTGAGCATTCTTTTAGGAGCTCGTTAGTCCAGGAGAGTTCAGATTTAAAAAAAATCTATGAAGGTCTGTATCTGTAAGCCCTTGAGACCATTTTTGTACTCTAATGATAAATTATGTAAGGTAAAAATTTGATGAAGATTCTACATAAAAGAATTAAGCACATATGTCCCAATATCCGTAGTAGACATAGAGAACTTAATTTCCTAAGAAATATAAGAATGATAGGTGCAAAGAGCTTTTTGTAAGGCTAATAGCTTCCCCAACTACGGATAAGCCAAATTCTACTTGTGTGCCAGAGATAATCTGTGGGCAGGTGGTATTTGTGAATGTAGCCATTTAACAATTCAAGCTTCCTTGTGGCCTTCTACTGAGTATAAATGTAAATTTTCCTATCCTCAGCATTGACTTATTTCTTAAATTTTTAAATTTCTGTGTCTTGTTTCACATTCAAATTGATCAGTACTGTGCCATTAGAAATAAAAAGGTGGCTACCTTACTTAATATATGCTTCTTAAAGCATATAATTCTGATTTTAAAAATATATTTAACATAGGCCTGTGACACAGAAAAATATAAAATTACATAATTTTAGGGGTGCCTGGGTGGCTCAGTGGGTTAAAGCCTCTGCCCTTGGCTCAGATCATGGTCTCAGGGTCCTGGGATCAAGCCCCACATCAGGCTCTCTGCTCAGCAGGGAGTCTGCCCTCCCCTCCCCACCCCCCACCCCCCCACCCTGCCTGCCTCTCTGCCTACTTGTAATCTCTCTGTCTGTCAAATATATAAATAAAACATTTTTTAAAAATTACATAATTCTATGTCTAGCCATAATCACTTAATATACTGGTGTATTTCAGTTTTTCCTATGAATATTAAATACTCTGACCATGTTAAAGGTACATTTTGTATTCTGGTTTTTATAATCCTTTTTCATTGCTATTAAACATTTTGGTAAACACAGTTTTGTCCTGTAGAATTACAGGATCGACTTAATCCATTATTTTTGGATGTTTAGGCTATTTGCAGTCTTTGCCATTATGCATAATGACATAATTAATGTCTTTGTGCATAAAACTCTCATTTCAAAATAAAGTCTTGAGAATAGATCTCTCAAAATAGAATTACTAGGTATAAAATTACCTGAGTACTTTTATAAGGGTGTTGCTACATGTTGCTAAGTGATTTTACAGAGATTATACCAATTAACATTCTCTCCAGAGGTGTGTTAGAGTAAGGGGTCACTTTAATAGTTTGGTAATTTTATTGGCAAATAATAATCCTTAATTTGCATTTCTTTGATTACTAATGAGATCGAATATTTAAAAAGTGTTCATTAGCTATTTTCATTTTTCTGAATTTTCTGTTCATGTTGTCTATTTTTCCATTGTGTATTTATGGGGATGTCAGTTTTTTCCCCTCTAAAAACATTTACATATTAAAGATATTAAGTTAGGGGCGCCTGGGTGGCTCAGTGGGTTAAGGCCGCTGCCTTCAGCTTGGGTCATGATCCCAGGGCGGTGGGATCTAGCCCTGCACCGGGCTCTCTGCTTTGCGGACAGCCTGCTTCCTCCTATCTCTCCCTCTCTGCCTCTCTGCCTACTTGTGATCTCTATCAAGTACATAAATAAAAATCTTTAAAAAAAAAAAAA
>ML102524.1:13548-27620 GCA_003697995.1 Taxidea taxus jeffersonii | reverse complement strand
CTATGACTATATATAAACTCAATGCTACATAGATGAAACTCAAGGTTCTGTGGTAAAAATAAAGGAAACTTGTGAACTCTCACAGTAAGGAAAACTTTGAAGCGAAGTAAGCAATGGACAGGGTATCCTAATATGACTAAAAGCAGAGAACTGAGATCACAAAGAGATGAAGAGACCTGTCTTGACTTAGTGAGGAATAGTGCAAATAAAGGGGATACTGGGTATTATATGCAAGGGGTGAATAACTGAATTTTACATCTGAAACTAATGATACACAATATGTTAACTAATTGAATTTAAATAAAATAAATTTTTAAAAAAGAAAGATGCTTTCTAAAAAGGGGGAATACACAATGGTCTTTTCTTTTTCCAGCTTTTTGAGATATTTTTGACATATAATATTATGTAAGTTTAAGACATACAGCATGTTCATTAGATACACTTATATATTGCAAAATGATTTCTACCATAGCATTAATGAACACCTCTCCATATCACATAATTATCATTTCCTTTTTGTAGTGAGGGGATTTGATTGAAATCTTTTAGCAACTTTAAAATATATAACATAGTACTATTAACTATAATCATTATGCTATACATTTTCACTAGGACATACTCAGCTTATAATTGAAAGTGTGTACTCTTTAACCAGTATTTCCCCATTTTTTTCACCCTGCAAACTCCCAATAACCATCCTTCTACTTTGTATGAATTCAGTGCTTTTAAGATTCCACGTGCATGTTGGGAGAGGGTGGTGGGGTTACATTATATATTTAAATTAAAAAAAAAAAGATTCCACCTGCATATATCATATAGTATTTGTCTTTCTCTATCTGACTTATTTCAATTAGCCTAAAGCCCTTGAGCACCTATATGGTCACAAATGGTAGGATTTCCTTCTTTATCATTGCTGAATAACATTGCATTTTATATCAAAGCATATCTTCTTTATCCATTCATCTACTGATGGAGACTTTAATTGTTTCCATATCTTGGCTATCGTGAATAATGCTGCAATGAACACAGGTGTGTAGATATCTCTTTGAGATGCTGTTTATATATGTACATGTATCCAGAAGTAAGATAGCTAGATCTCATGGTAGTTCTATGTTTAGTTTTTTGAGGAAACTCAATACCATCTTCTGTAGTGGCTGCAGCATTTTAACATTGTCATCAACATTATAAAAGGTTCCCTTTTCTCCACAATTCTCCTCAACAGTACTTATCTCCTGACTTTTTTATAAGTAACCATTGCAACAGGTATGAAGTGGTATTTCATTGTGTTTTTGATTTGCAGTTCCCTAATGATTAGTCATTTAGTGATACTGAGCACCTTTTCATGTATACCATGATATATATGGACTTAATTCCTGGATAAGTTGCTTATTTAATGGGATTTGATAGGGAACTGAATAGACCAATGGATCAGCTGTGTTTAATGAAATGGGATAACTAAAGGCATGCAAGTCAATAGAAGACAATGTGATTTAAATATTTTTTTTAAATCACCTAAATATATCATATTATCCTACTAATTATAGAATATATTCTTTGGGGCAAGTTTTCTAAATGACATATAAAAAATAATAAAGTTCATTATTTCTCCAAGAGTTGTTTTGTGTTGGTGGCAATAAAATTAACTGTAAAAAAAAAAAAAGAGAGAGAGAGAGACTAAGAGATGTGACATTGGTCACTGAAGGATTCCTGGAATAAGGAAATATTTATATTTACTGAGTGCCTACTCCGTGCCAAATGCTGGATCAGGCTTGACTCTAAGAAGTATACAAGAAAAGATCTAGTTGAATTGGAGCTGTGGAGAAGAAATAGATCTCCAAAAGTGAAACTGATACCATGAGTTCTAACAGACTCTTTGGGTTGTGGTTCTGGCGTCTTGGTGAGAAATAAAGTCAGTTATGAAAGAATAAGAGGAATTGGAATATCAGACCTCTGTATAATTTATTTTGATCAGTTTATCTCAAATTTGAATAAAATGTTCATCTACCCTTACTCTGAAATTAGAATAATAACATAAAAACACAGTGCAATGTTCTAAAAGAAAAACAAAAAAAAATTGCTGAATACAAAAATATATTAGGAAAGGTGTCAGAATGAGGAAAAGGGGGTTATCTGAACAAAACAAACCATAAGTAAGTACTAGTTCTTCTATTTAAGTGGAATCTTTATTTTTCTTGTCAATCAGTTGAATCTTTTATTATATTAGACAAAATTCTTTATCCAAAGAGATCCCTGTTTGTTTTAATATGATGGCAAAGTACTTAGGACTATTTTCTTAAAATCAAATCTTCTTTAGCAAACATTTAAACTATTTTAAAAATTTGTTTCTTTAGTAAAACAGAACATTTGATAGACTCAACAAATAAAAAATGTCCTTATTTCCAAGATCTCAAGAAAAATAAGTAGTAGAGTTTCAACTTAAAACATTAAATAAATCATAGCCATGGAAGAGGGTAGATAGTACATAGTTACATAGATACGGTATCAGAATTTTCACATATGCTATATTTATACCAAATACAAAATAAAATACCCCATTATGAATATCTACTGTTCAAAGTCTTTTATTTTAATTATTATTTTTTAAGATTTATTTATTTGAAAGGGAGAGAGAGCAAGCATGAATGGGGTGTGGGGACAGTACAAAGGGAGAAGCAGAATGCCTTCTGAGCAGGGAGCCCAATGTGAGGCTCAATCCTAGGACCCTGCATTATGACCTGAGCTGAAGGCAGGTGCTTAACCAACTGAGTCACTCAGGTATGTTCAGTCTTGAATAGTTTCCTAAATCTAATTATATTATCTTGTATCTGGGAATTATTTTTAGACAATGAGAACTAAATGCATTTATTTCATATTTTATATTTATTTCATATTGCTCTCATATAAACTTGCAGTGATTTTGATGTTCATAATGGTATGTGATTAAGTGTATTTTTTAAACCACATTTTCTGAAAAGATATAGCATGATTTATATTTTTCTTGCCCATTCACAGGCTCAAAAACAGCTTGCTAATTTTGTATGTTAACTTTTTTTTAAAGATTTTTATTTATTTGACAGACAGAGATCACAAGTAGGCAGAGAGGCAGGCAGAGAGAGAGAGGAGGAAGCAGGCTCCCTGCTGAGCAAAGAGCCCGATTCAGGGCTCTATCCCAGGACCCTGGGATCATGACCCGAGCCGAAGGCAGAAGCTTCAACCCACCGAGCCACCCAGGTGCCCCTGTATGTTAACTTTTAAGGTAGTTTATGTACTTTACATTTCGATTATTTTCAAGTATAAATTTTATAAGTGAAACTATTATGAAAGACGACAAGCATTTTTAGTTATCTTCCTAAAGATTAACTTGAAAACTAAGAAATCATTCTTAGTGTAAATCATGGAATAAGATAATGATATTAAAATTAAATGATAGATGCAAGGATTCCATATATATAAACGATATTTGAAATATTAGTTTATATCAGTGTTTGGCAGTGTTTTTTAGTTGATGTTTTTTGGGAGGTTCTCTTCCACAAAATGTACTAAATGCAGATATTAGCATTGATTTTTAAACGCAAGACACACTGTTAACTTGAACATCAGTATCATTTATTGTCAGCCATTATCACTTCAAATATAGCTTGCCCGAATTCTCACTATTCTCTCCTTATGAGAAATATATTAAATGCATATTGGATTATACAATGTTTTTCCTTCCTTCCTTCCTTCTTTCCTTCCTTCCTTCCTTCCTCTCTCTCTCTCTTTCTTTCTTTTTAAAGATTTTATCTATTTATTTAAGAGAGAGAGCGCAGAACAAGGGAGAGGACACAAGTACAGTGCGAGGGGGCAGGAAGGAGGGAGAAGCAAACTCCTTGCTGATCATGCAGCCTCACTCGGGCCCAATCCCAGGATCCCAAGATAATGACCTGAGCGGAAGGCAGATGCCCAAACAACTAAGCCACCCAGCTGCCCCTACAATGTTTATTCTTTAATATCACTTTTATATTTCCCATTCTTTAATCTGACTAAACTTAAAAGTAACATCTTCAAATGTATTTTCCAATTCACTAATTCCATCTTCAGCAAATTCTTAATGATTGTTCAAAACATTGGTTGGTTTTTAGTTTTTAATTGCATTTTTAATTTTTTTAATGTTTAATTCTGTCTCAGATCTAACTGATATATAGGATTTTTTGCTTTTAAGTCTATAACATAAATAAATATTTATTTTATAATCTATATCAGAACATTATATTACCTGAAAATCTTGAGGTTCCCTTCTGCTACATATTTCTGCTGATTTTATTCCATGCTAAGCTATTTTCTCATATAATTTTATTATATTGAGTTCATTATAACAATGACTTTATTTGAAAAGAATACATTTGATGCTATTGTCAACATTTTCTCCATATTCGTTTTATATTTGTTTATGTTAATCTCTCCAAGAGCCAATTTTCATTTCATTTTTTTTTTTTAACTTGGAGGTTGGTTGAATCTTTTTTTTTTTTTTTTAAAGTTGGAGTAGTTGGATCTTTTTCAAATTCAAATTTGAACCCCAATGTTATTGGGAGTGCAGATCTGTGGTTATGGATACTCAGGGAAGATAATTTTTTTTTCTGTCCCTCCCAGAATTGAGTCCAAAAAACAAACAAAACAAAAGCTTCTTTGTTGATTCACTTTACTAGTAAGGTGTAGTTTGTTTTCCTAGCCCATCCTTTCACTGAAAATATAGCTTATTAAGAATAATAACTCAATGATGTTGTCACAATTCTGGCTTTGCATTTAAGGAACTCTAAGATATATCTTTGTAATGCCATAGCTGGAACTCTACAAACGACTTCTTTCCTTTGCCAACTGACTTCTTGTTTGGCTCTGCCAAGAGGGGAAGCTAGAGGGAGACTAAAAGCTAGAGAAGGAAGAAAAGTCTGCTCTTTCCTTCTTGCCTACTATTTTTGATTTTTGCATCCTGTTCTTTTTTCAGTGTCTGTTCCTAGTAACTAATTCTGTTTTACTCTGTCAAAAGCAGCTTGTTCCAGTAGAAGCAGTTGATTTTAGTTTGCAATTTTTTCAGCCTTTTCATGTCCCCTTAGTAGTACCCACCCAGAGAAGTAAGCTTTCCTCTGCCAGAGGTGTGAGTTGTTATGCCCACATTTTTTTCTCTGATCTAGGAGACAACATCACTGCCTTTTCAGAGCTGAGTCCTTGCTCCACAGGACCCTTCTGTCAAGTTTCTGAGTTGTAGTAATTAACTCTCTCCTCTTTGTTCTACTACCACTAGGGATTATAGCTGCTTCCTGAAGTTTCTGCCTTTATGATATCTTAGTGTTCTCTTTTTGTTTTTCCTCAATTCTCTCATACCTTGTTAACATTTTTTAATATTAAATCATTTTATTCAATAACTGCGGTGGTTTCTGTCTCTTAATTAGACTTAAGTTATTATGGTCCCTAAAGAGAAGGATCCCTTGATATGGAGAAGTCAAGAACAAGGATATTTTTAAGACCAAATATTATGAACATTTTATTTTAGTCTCCATCTCATCTTTTTGAAGCTTTTGATGCTCCTTCTTTTCCTCCTAAGAGCTGACATATTCAGACAGACCCAGAGCAATTCCACATGGGGAAATCTTTTCTCTCTAGAAACATTAGGATTGAACTAAGGGTCAAACTACTAAAAGTGCAGAGAGAAGCTTAGAATTTCTCCCACTATACTTTGGAGTTCTTTGTCTAAAACCCATATTCCTTCCTAATCGGAGTACTGAAATACAGAGAGCGAAAGTGCAATGTCAGCTTACGGGAAAAGTGTTAAAATGTTCATTGGCCCATGTTGTGACAGACAACTTAAGTATGCCTATAGTTGAAGCAAAGGAGTCTCCAATTTAGCCTAGGTTTATCTCACCAGGGTACTATTTGTTCAGGATTGAGTAAAGCCTCTCAGCTTCCTTTGTCAAGGGATCCTAAAAGATAGTAACTCTGGCAAAGAGGATATAGGGATTCTGTGCCTTATTTCTTATTCAATCTGTCTCTGCTGGAAACTCAAATGACACTTTGTTACCCTGATTTGTTAGGCTGAATAATGGCCTTCAAACTGTTTATGTCCTAGTCCCAAGAACATGTGAATATGTTACTTTACATGGTATAAAGGACTTAACAGATGTGATCAAGTTAAGGCTCTTGAGTTGACAACATAAGGCAGGAATCTACAAAAATCCTAGAGGAGAACATAGGCAGTAACCTCTTCAACATCCACCACAGCAACTTCTTTCAAGATATGTCTACAAAGGCAAAGGAAACAAAAGTGAAAATGAACTTTTGGGACTTCATCAAGATCAAAAGCTCTGCACAGCAAAGAAAACAGTCAACAAAACAAGGAGGCAACCCACGGAATGAGAGAAGATACTTGCAAATGACATTACAGACAAAGGGCTGATATCCAAGGTCTATAAAGAACTCTTCAAACCCAACACTCAAAAAACCAGAAAATCATGTCAAAAACTGGGCAGAAGACATGAACAGACACTTCTCCAAAGAAGACATACAAATGGCTAACAGACACATGAAAAAAGGTTCATCATCATTAGCCATCAGAGAGATTCAAATCAAAACCACATTGAGATACCACCTTATACCAGTTAGAATGGCCAAAAATAACAAGAGAGGAACCAACAAGTGTTGGAGAGGATGTGGAGAAAGGGGAACCTTCTTATGCTGTTGGTGGGAATGCAAGTTGGTGCAGCCACTTTGCAAAACAGTGTGGAGATTCCTTAAGAAATTAAAAATAGAGCTACCCTATGACCCTGCAATCGCACTACTGGGTATTTACCCCAAAGATACAGGTGTGGTGAAAAGAAGGGCCATCTATACCCCAATGTTTATAGCAGCAATGGCCACAGTCATCAAACTGTGGAAAGAGCCAAGATGCCCTTCAACAGACAAATGGATAAAGAAGATAAAGAAGATATATATGGTCCATATATACAATGGAATATTATGCCTCCATCAGAAAGGATGAATACCCAACTTTGTATCAACATGGACGGGACTGGAGGAGATTATGCTGAGTGAAATAAGTCAAGCAGAGAGAGTCAATTATTATATGGTTTCACTTACTTGTGGAACATAAGGAATAACATGGAGGATATTAGGAGAAGGAAAGGAAAAGTGAATTGGGGGAAATTGGAGGGGGAGATGAACCATGAGAGACTGTGGACTCTGAGAAATAAACTGAGGGTTTTGGAAGGGAGAGGAGTGGGAGGATGGGTGAGCCAGGTAGTTGGTATTAAGGAGGGCATGTATTGCATGGAGCACTGGGTGTGGTGCATAAAGAACGAATCTTGGATCTGGTTTAAAAAAAAAAAAAGGATCTTGAGTTGAGGAAATGGTCCTGGATTATCTAGTTGGGCCCAATGTAATTATAAGAGTTCTAAGAGACAGGTGAATGCAAGGAAGATAAAAGATGATGTAATATGGGACCATAATTCATCCTCTACATTCAGAAAAAGGCAAGTAACAGATTCTTTCCTAGAGCCTCTACAAGGAAGCAGTCCTAAAGACACCTTGGCTTTAATCCCAGAAAACTCAGTTCAGACTTCAGACTTCTGACATACAGAACTGTAAGACAATAAACTCGTGTTGTTTGAAGCTACTAAGTTCATAGTAATTTGTTTCAGCAGCAATAGGAAACTAGTACACTCTAAAATGCTTTTGAAAATTATGGAATAAGGGTATCTAAAGTAGACCCTACTATGGCCCTATTATGACTTTTATAATTAAGATTCTAATGTCTAAAATTGGGAAAAACTAGATCAATAGGTAAGCAGAAACCCTTACCAAAATGTCTTCGTAATGCCTATTTCTGACCTTGTACACCATACATTAATACATTAAATTTCACATATATTATTCTCCTTCCTCTTCATTACAAGTGTGCAAAGCTGGTAGGGAAGATACCCTTGAGTTCTTTTTACAGCTATAGAAATTGAGATGCAGAATTTTTCACTCTAATTAACTAAATATCTAAATTTAGATAGACAATCAGCTCAAAACTCAAATTCTTGGGCTTTACCCTTGACATACTGAATTGAAATCTCTATAGGAGACTCCTGTGCACACTGAAGTTTGAGAAGTACTAATCTAGAGCAGAAGTTGTCAAACTGTAGTCTAAAGGTTGATTTAGTAAATAAAGTTTTACCAGAATATATCCATGTCCTTTCATTTATGTGTCATATATGAGTGCTTTTGTTGCAATGACAGAGTTAAGTAGATGCAACAGAGATATTATGATCTGCAAATATTTATTCTCTGATGCTGACAGCAGAAACTTTTTGACCTCTGGCTAGAATACCACAGTCTAAAGTTGGGTGCTAAATGGATAATTCTGTGGTTTTTCAGGATGTTGTGACAAGTGGCCAAAAAAAATGGCTATAAAATAACTAACACATTAGCTAATTACTTGTTTCTAAATATGTCCCTTTCTCCTGAATTTCTGAATGTACTGGAGCACATTCTACAAAACCCAGTGGAATTCAGAATTAGAACTTGATAATAACCAAATAATGAGTCCATTTAGTTTTCCAAAGTGTGTTAGAATAAAATTACATTTCTGTTACTATGATTAGTGCACTGAAATAAATCTGAAATGCAATGTTAGAATGAGATAAACCTTTTTAATGGAGAAAAATACAGCTTTTATAGCTTTAAACTGACATGAGTCACAAACGCACAAAAAAATGACCCCACACATTATTTAAGCCCTTTTATGAATACACTGCAAATTACATTTTCTCATGCATTACCAAGAAATACAATAGTTTAATACTGAAATCAATATTCACATACTATTTACACAACCCATACTGTGCTTTCATAACACAATTTTTATTAGGGTCATGTACCTACCATGGAAATAACTTCATTGTAAATAGGAGGTTTGACGGGATCATTATAAAAAAAAAAAAAGTTTTATCTATGTATCTCACACATACAGGAAATTGCCACTCATTAAAATTCAAAAAGTTTGGAGTAAAGCTAGAAACATTGTCTGTTTCTCATTTCAGAAGTAAGCTCAGTTCACAAAAAACAAAAACAAAAATAATCACTGCTTAATGGTAATTTACAGTCAAGGAACTAACTCCTCTACCACCTTCACCTCTCTTAAAATATTTTCTGAAGCTACTTTCATCTTAGTTTTAATTTTCTTCCTGTATTTCCTATACGAATCTAATAGGACTTTACATTTGTGATTATTATAAAGACATCTCATTTTATCAAAGTCTTGATAGCAATATCTTAAAGTCTTGGGGAAAGCACTTTGAGAATCATATTTTTAAGCTTTATATTATGAAAATGTTCAATTATATTGTAAATTAATTGGAATAGTAAAATGAACCGCCATGTATACATCACTCAACCTCAACCACTATCAACATTCTCTCTTTGATTTATCACCTATATACCTCCATCCTTAATTACTGCTATAATTACTCAATCTATAGGTCTTTTTCTTTAAGTTTAAAAAAAACACAGATTTTAATGCACAAAATTTAGCCTTACCATTTTGACAAGTGGGTACACCCAGATAACCTATACTCCTAGCATGACATCAAACAGTTCCTTCTCACCAGAATGTTCTCATATTCCATTCTAGTCAACTTCCACTATTCCCTACCTCAATCCTCCAGAGGAAACCACAGTTCTGATACATACTATTTTTTTTTAATTTTAGAAGAATTTTGCCTGTCTTAAGATTTTCTTTCTTAAGGAAGGATACAATATAGTGTTTTCTATATTTGGTTTCTTTTGCTCAGCCAAAGTGAGATTCATTCATGTTAATGCATTTACTTTGTGCCTTTTTGTTGCTAAGCAATATTCTAGGCATGGCTATGTTGCAATTTGTTTTTCCATTCTCCTGTTGATGGACACTTGAATTTTTTTCAGAATATAATTTTTGAATTCAAAAATCTACATTAATTACATTCAGGAATTATTCTGGGAAATTGTCAAAATAAACAACAACAATTATAAAATAAATCAGTGACAGTCTGAAATAAAGTATTTTATAAAAATAACTTGGATGTGCTGAAGTTCTTCCCCTTACTAGGCTCCTCTCTAACAGAAGAAGAGGAATAGTTCTATTTTACAGGCTAGTTATGAGGATTAATTTCCACATATATATCTCTTATGATAGTACTTGACACATACTAAGGTCTCAGTGGATACTAGCTTTCATTTTTTTATTATCAGTAATAGAAGAATGTAATGGAAACAATCTAAAATGACTCAATTACAATAAAGCTTTAGACAGTATGCTATTACTTTGGGACATCATATTGTTGATTTAATTTTCTATTAGTCTTCAGCTGGAAGAAAAAACATGGTTGAGAAATAGAGATTGCGTATGAGGTGTGGGGGCTAGGGAAGGATTTTGACTACATTGCTGTGTTATTTCGTTACACTGCATCTTGCTCTATGATGTTTGCTTTAAAATTAAAAGTTGATTCTTGAACTTTTATTATCCTATTTGTAACAACGGTTTGGTTTGGTTTGATTGTAGCACATTAATAGAAACAATTTCTGTAGAACAGATAAATGATATAAGAAGTTATATTCACTGAGAAGAAATAAAATAAAAGATAAAATGAAAAAAAAGAAGTTATAGTCACATGCTTTTTAAAATTAAAATAACATAAAACGATCCTCTGGAAAAAAACCAGATTAATTTAATTCTTTTTAAAATTATGTGATACTTGGGTTAATATAAAAAATACTAAAAACTATTTTAAAATTATATTAGGATGTGTTTCTCTTTATTCAAACAATTTAAAAGATTATTTGTTTTTAGCAATAAATAAAAAAATGAAAATCTCATTATATTTTCTAAATATTTTCTTTTTTGAATTCATTAAGAATTCAAAACTATAACGTACTTTGCATTTAAAAAGTAAATTTGTGCTTCTTCACAACAAAGAAAACAATCAACAAAAATAAAAGACACTTACTGAATGGGAGAAGATATTTGCAAATGACATATCTGATAAAGGGTTAGTATCCAGAATATAAAGAACTTGTACAACTCAATACCCCAAAACAAATAATCCAATTAAAAAATAGGCAGAAGACATGAACAGATATTTCTCCAAAGAAGACAAACAGATGACCAACAGACCCATGAAAAGATGCTCAGCATCACTCATCATCCGGGAAATGCAAATCAAAACCACATGAGATATCACTTCACACCTGTTAGAATGGCTAAAATCAAAAATCACAAGAAACAACATGTGTTGGAGATGATGTGGAAAAAAAGGAACCCTTGTGCACTGTTGGTGGGAATACAAACTGGCACAGCCTCTGTGGAAAACAGTATAGCAAGTCCTCAAAAATTACAAATAGCCTTAACTTATGATCCAGCAAGTCCATCACTGGGTATTTACCCAAAGAATATGCAAGCACAAATTTGAAAAGATATATGCACCCCCATGTTTATTGCAGCATTATTTATAAGAGCCAAATTATAGAAGCAAACCAAGTGTCCATTGACAGATGAATGGATAAAGAAGATAGATAGATAGATAGATGATAGATAGATAAATGATAGATAATTACACATCCATAAAAGAGAATGAAATCTTGCCATTTGCAACAACATGCATGAAGTTAGAGGGTAAAATGCTAAGTGAAATGAGTCTGTCAGAAAAAGACAATACCATAATACTTAGCTCATATGTGGAATTTAAGAAACAAAACAAAGAAAAGAAGAGGTAAGCCAAAAAACCATACTTTTAACTATAGAGAACAAACAAATGTTTGTCAGAGGGGAGGTAGGTGGAGGATAGATGAAATAGGAAATGGAGGTTAAAGAATACACTTATCATTGATGAGTACTGAGGTACTGAGTAATGCATATAATTGTTGAATGACTATATTGTATGCCTGAAACTATATAACACTGCATGGTAGATAACTAGAGTAGAATTAAAATAAAATAAATAATAATTATAACTATAAATAAAAACAAAGTACTTGAAACAGCATTGTAACTGGGAAATATTTTCAAAATAAACTTGTCTATATTTATATGTTGACCCAAGATCTTATTTTTAACTTTTCTCCCTGTCCTTACCATTCTCAAGCTCTCAGAGGAATAATACAATGATAGAAATATAGTTTAAGATCCCTTCTCACAATGGATACCAATAATATTCAGCAAACCCTAAGATAATATTTTAGGAAAGAACAACCTGAAGAAATGAACAACCATGAAAAAAAAAATCTCATATATACATGAAAAGTTGCCTAGATAGAGAAAATGAAGCTCCAGGAGGAACCCCTGTTAAAGGCACATCCTCAAGAGGATGACTGCTTTGGCAATGTCCCATTTGAAAAATGTCTCTTATGTAACAGGGTCTCTTTACTAGCTTAACAGGGGTCATGAGTTCCCACTGAGAGGCACTAACACATCAAAAGCAGCTGTGAGAATCCCAAGAGAAGAGACAAGTCTCTAACATGGAAAAGAAACCATTGCCAGGGTAGTTGCTGCATGATGGCTTTGTCCTCCCTTCCCCATGATTGGAAGGTTAAATGTCAGCAGTGATACGAACTGCAGTGCATGTTTTTAGACTGAAACTATCTCAGCTCCCAATACTAGATGCATATAGATTCCTTTTCCCTATTATAAGGAAAAAATAATACAATTTTAAAAAATACTGAAAGAGGCCATATGGAAAATAAGTCCCTTATAAGCAGAAAAGGAAAAAAAAAATCTCACATTCCCCTTACTCCACCCCAGAAAAGGCTATTTCAAGAAACCTCCCCACCCACCACCCTGCCCTAAATGTGGAAGTGTGGCATTTATATAAATCTCTAATTTGTATCCCCAAGGGGATCAAACATTTAATTTCTGTGAAAGGAATCAATATAAAATCAGAAATGTTTTTATCAGTGCTAACAGAAACATAACATGAACCATATATGCAATCTAAAGCTTTTTAGTTCTATATTAAAAAAGTGAATAGTAAAAAGGCATAATTACTATTAATTGTGTATGTAATACATCATGCACTCAATATTTCAAAACAGAATTAATTTTTAAAAATTACTAATATTTTACTACCTGTTTTTATACTGTCTTCAAAATCCAATGTGCATATTTACACTTAAAACAGTTCTCAGTCTGAACTAGGCAGGTTTCAAGTGCTCAATAGCTATATGTGGCCAGTGGCTACCATACTGGACAATGCAGTATTAGATTAACAATTATATTATGTAATGTTTTAGAGTAAAAATGAATTGTAATTTTCTTTTTTTTTAAATTTTTTAAATTTATTTGACAGAGAAAGTGTGAGCACAAGCCAGGAGGGAGTGGTAGAAGCAATCTCTCCACTGAGCAGGAAGCCCAATGTAGGGCTCAATCCCAGACTCCTGAGATCATGACCTTAGTTGAAGACAGCCGCCTAACTGACTGAGCCACTTAGGTGCCCCAAGAATTGTCATTTCTGTACCAACTACTAAGCTTAGAAATTTCTTCCCAAGCTTAAGAATATTCAATTTTTTTCCTTAGTGATCTTATGTTTATTGTTTTATATAATCTAAATCTTTATTATACCTTTATTATAATCTTTATTATAGTGTATTTGGGATAAGGTAATCATGCAGATATGTGTATATATATTATAATATATTAATATTGTTAGTATATATATGTGTGTGTGTATGTGTGTGTATATATATATATTTCCTTTGAGAGAGAGAGAGAGAGGGAGGGGGCGGGGAGAGAAGGAGAGGGAGAATCTTAAGCAGCTTCCATTCCCAGCACAGAGCACAAGGTAGGGCTTGATCTCAGGACCTTGAGATCATGACCTGGATGAAATCAAGAGTTGGACACTTAACTAAGTAAGCCACCCAAGCATCCAAGCAGAGGTAATTATTTATCAGGTTTCTAGACATTTGTCCCTAGACCTTTTACTGATTAAGTCAATCATTTCTCGGGACGCCTGGGTGGCTCAGTTGGTTAAGCGGCTGCCTTCGGCTCAGGTCATGATCCCAGCATCCTGGGATTGAGTCCCACATCGGGCTCC
>ML102524.1:0-13448 GCA_003697995.1 Taxidea taxus jeffersonii | reverse complement strand
AAAAAAAAAAAAAGTCAATCATTTCTCCACTAATTGGAAATTACTTTATCACATACTGAAACATTTATATAACTTACTCTGTTTTCTAGCCATTGGATAATATTGCACTCACCTATCTTTCTACATTTTTGCCAAAATTAAATTGTTTTAATTTTTATACCTTTATAAATTAATGTCTCTCAGAGTGCTGTCATCAGCACTAGACACATATTCTACTTGTGTGTTGACTATAGGAGAGAATAATGGTGATGCTACTTTTTATGGTCTAGAGATACATCTCAACTGTATGTTTGCCTTAATGTTGGGTTGGAGATAATAATAATTAATTAAAATCTCCAGCTTTTCACACATGGACTATAGTTTTGGCAAGTTTCCTTAAGTTGTGGGATTAAAAAAAAATATTTCAGGACAATATGTTCTTTGATACTAATTGTCTCCTTTTAATTTTGGATGATGATTGGATCATTTGAAAACCTAATATTGAAGTAAGTGTCCAATGCATTAGCTCTTTGTCTCAGCCTTGTCTCACCTAAAAATTACTTTTATATGATGGTAAAATCATAAGATAATCATGGAATAGCCATGTCAAATTCAAGGAAGAACCAGTTACACTACAGTAGTAAGTTAGCACATATATTTGTTCTAGGTGGATACAACTTAGTAAAAGTAGGCCCATTCAACTCTTTTTCAATAAATTAATAGTTACTGACATATAATTCATATCTCCTATTCAATTTATTTGTAAAATCTAAAAACTTAGAGGCTTAGCTGAAATCTTGTACATTCTTTGGTATAGATTTGATCTGCTATTCAGAGAATCTTCCACAAAAAGAAAATGAAATTAATTGGGCATTAACATTCTTTGTAAGACATTCCTACTCTTCACCATCATTCTCTGCCTTATTAGTATTCAAACTTCTTTGATAACACATCTTAAATTTTTCTAAGATATTTACTTCAAGCTTACCTCTCTATGGTCCATTTGTCTTTTCCACCATTTTGAAAGTACCATACCTATTGCATGTTATTTGTGTTATTGCTCAAATATTTCAATTAACTGTTCTAGTCTTTTATTTCAAAGACTAGTCTGGAGTTCTGAAATGGAAATAATCCAACTTGGAAACTTTTTCCTATTTGTAGATATCATTAATTCCTTACTATCTGTTCATTTAACAAATACTCAGGCTATATTTGCATTAGACATATGAGTCTAAGAAAATGCAATATTAAAAGGTGGATTTGAGTTACCATCTATAATCTATAAATTTTGTATGATCTTCACTAAGTTCTTTTCTATGTACAATGAACTAAAAACAATTCCTCAAAGTCTTTTTGATTACTTACAGCATTTTTTTGAAATATCAGGTCTGTACCTTCCTATGCTATTCCAGGTTTTCTTCAGAATGTTTAATTACTACTTTTAATACTATTACATTAACTGCTATCATCAGAATTCCACTTAGAAAGAGAACTACAATTTCTGGGGAAAACACTCTCAACCAGGCCTTGGGTATTGAGTGTGAGACATTGAAGATCTTGATCTGGGGCAGAAATGTTCTCTGTAACATAAGGTAATAACTTTGTGTCATTCCAGGAAAGGAAGGAAATCAAAGAAGTAGTAGAAATAAAGAGTGTGAACCCCAAGAATAGTTCACAGTGTAACCTCACCATGTAAAATACATAAATCAGCAAAACATTAGTAAAATTATTACATTCACAAACAGATTGGTGGGTGTGGTTCTTTGAGAAAAATTGGTGAGGCTGAGCCATGTTGACAGAGTAGCATGTCTTCAGTAAGCTGGAAATCAGACATTTTGAGAGAGACTCTCAACACTAATATGCCATGAAACTGAGGGATCCAAACAAAGCTTATTCAAGATTCCACCAGGCAGGTCCCATCTAACATCTAAGTTATATATTGGCTATCTAATAAAAAATGAATCATATGTCTTAACAATGAAGCAGCGATGCTCATTATTTCTTTAAACATCATAGAGAATTATCTAACTGTTAAGTATTCATCTTCTCTTTTTAAAACAAATGCCACTAATCTTGGTTAAATTGTCAATTTCTGGGTCTTCACAATGATAAAATATAATTTGTTCTGACATTTTTCTTCTGATACTCAAAAGCCCTGAGTTCTTTGTTGTTCCAATAGCTGTGTCTCAACAATTAGGAGATTGAGGAGTTGTCATTTTATAGTTAAAAATTTTAAAAATAAAACAATAGCTACTTGACAAAAGAAAAATACAATTAAGTAGCTTAAATCTCAACACACAGGCACTCATTACCATAAAAAGCACTGTGATAGAACACTTCAAAAAGAGAGGACCTTAAAAAGGTCTCATCTGCGTTGGTCATCTACTAGTCTTAAAGGAGTTTTAAATGTCAGTACATTTCATGAAGAGTTTAGATATCAATATGTAGACCATTATGTCTGCAAGAAATCTCATAAGGCAAACTGTTAAAGCTCCACCTGTAAAAATTTCTCTTTAATTTCTATTGAAATATATAATTCAAAACAACATCCATAGTTCTGGGGGGAAAATGTCAAAATGTTTAAGAATAAAGCTAACAGACATTTCTGAACTGAGATTCACATGTACATCTTAACATTTTATACAGTCATTGTGTTTCTACATAAAAAGAGGTAGAAATGAAATGTCTGAGGTTAAGAGCAATTTTTCTCTAGTATATTTTCTTCTCGGTACAAGATGAACCTCCACTGCACCAAATAACACCAATTAAATAAGATAAATGTCACTTGCACATAGATACACCAAAACAAAAAAATGAACTTTGGCTATTTGGAAACCATGCAGTTCAAGAAAGGAAATTATCTAAGAAAATATGTCACATCAGAAGAAGTAAGTTCCAGAAAAATTTTAGGTCAGATATTCAATAAAATCAAATAAAAACTTACATATATGATGGCACATCATAAATTCATTAAATGAGATCAGAATGTGAGACCAGTGGAGAAAACCATGCTTGCTCTGTCTAAAAACATGCTAGACGTGCAGCAGAGAAGATCTGTTCGTACTGAAGTGAAACAAAACATTCTTAAAATGCTAAGACCTTTAAAAACAAGTCACTCATATATTCTAGATGGAATCTAAATAAAGAATTCAAGAACGTATATAAGCAATGGTATCAAAGATGGACAGTGAGCAGAAAATATAAAATCACCCCAAAATCATCCTACTGAAGTTAAAACACTGCAATTTTTTGCAAAAATAAAAATAAAAATTTCAAAATTTATATGGAATACTTTAGGAGTATTAATCTAAAATCTCAAATTATAAGTTATAGTAAAAATTAGAGCAAGATAGAAGGAAATACATTTCTCACTATTAAACAAAAAAATAGTTTTCCTTAAATAACACTCAGGCTTTCTTTATTCTTTCCTGTCTATTAAAATTGTAAAATGAATTAAAACTAACAATAATGCAGCATGAATTTTTTTAAAATAATATTTTTGTTTTTCAAGATACATATTTTACTCAGTCCTGTGGGTTAGATACGAACACTGAGGCTGCTTGCATCATTTCTATCTTTGGTAGTGCAAATCTTTAAGACCCAATAGTTGGTCTGCTTTGTTTCACTGCCAGAAAGTTCTTTCATATATGTATCTAGGAAGATAAAAATGTGACACACGACAATTTATCTTACTCCAGAATTTTCCAAAGCAGTTTCTCTTGGAAAACTGATTTTTGGCGCTGAATCAAAATTTAAATATAGTAGTCCTTGAATTCATCCTGCACACATGAGACTGCTACACAGAGACAAAAATCTTTTAAAGTTATCCTTGAAAAAATGGAGGCTGAAAAATGATTTGATTGTTTGCCTCATTTCCTTTTGTCATAGGTGGGTTTCACCCTAGAATGTATTCATCATAATGAAGAGCAATCCTGTTTCTTTTTGGGAGTTTGGGATGTCAGTATATCCAGAGATTCAAAACTACCAGCCCAATTTGCAAAGTTTTATTGAAAGCAGTAACTTCTGTAGGTATGTAGCAATCAATAAAATAGGATTACCTTTTCTCAAACATGAATTTAGGCTAGAAAGCACTCAGTGATCCAAATTCCATTCTGTGTAGTTAAAGTACTCTTTAAGTTTAAAGCACTGTTTTATAAATAACTGGCAGCTCTAGGAGGGTTGGATTGCTCCTACAGCTCTCTAGGAAGATTTTGGCAGAAAATACTTGTTGACTAATGTAGCACATCATAAAATAGAAACACTTTTTCTTTTGATTTTTTTTTAAATGCTTGTGACTAACTAAATATTGTGAAAGTACTATTATTGCTCTCTCCAAACATTTTCCCCCACAGTTCATCCCATCTTCTTTGAAGAATTTTGATACCATATCAATTATCATGACAGCTTTATTAATGGACTGCACTAATTTTTTAACTTTTTTATTCCTTTGTCTTGCTGTGATCAACTGTTGAGTGCAATTCACTTCTTCAGTAAATTATTCAAAATAGAAAAAAAAGAAAATCTAACATTTTTATTCTTAGCTTAGTCCTGTCCAGTATTGAACAAAATACAGAACATAGATAAAAAAAAAAGGCTTCTATTATTAAAAGCCTTGAGTTCCAAAATGACCAAAAAAGGTGGAAGGGTGGAACCTCCTGAAAATCCCACATTCCAAGACAAGCCATAGAAAAGGAGAAAACAGTCTATTTTACTCTTCCAAAGACAGAAACATCTTACCAGTCAATGGTCAAATTTGGATTATAAATGTCATTTTTCTTAATTTGACAAGTTTTTTCTTTTAGAAATCTTAAATAAAAGCAAATTTTTAAAAAAAAATCAAGCTAAAATATTTGAGTTTAATTTTTCTTTGTACTTTCTTCTTCAAATCCCACCAAGATTTGCATACTTGGGAATCCAATGGACTGACTTCAACCATCTCCTATAGAGCTCAGGCCTTCAGCACAGACCTTTCTGCTCAGGCCTCCAGGCCTCAGCTATTTTGGCCAGGCCAACCAAGTAGTAAATTGAGGCTCTATTCTTTTTGGTTCTCAGCCATTTGATTCATCTCTGTCTTATAGCCATTTGAACTGCTTCTGTCCAGAACTACTTAGTCTTCACTAACATGATACAATCACTGAGAGGTTGACATTTATCTCTATTAAGTTGTTAGTCTCCAGGACTGCAAAAATTTTCAGTGATAAAGCTACCCACTACTCAACAATTTGTTCACCAGATTGCTACTTAGAAGGTTTTAGCCATGTTTAAGCCAAATGGTTTACAAGTGCCCTGTGTTACATCCAAGGCTATGACAGTATCTTGATTCATCTATTAAAGATATCTTCATATTATTTTCTCTGTGTCTGTCCTTCCTCCTATAACTCTGGTGACAAACCAATTCTAGGACCATTCCCTGCCATCTCTCCAAAACCTTCTCTCTTTCTCTCTCTCTCTCCCCCTCTCTGTTTATACACACACACACACACACACACACACACATATGTATATATATGACTACCTATATATATATAATGTGTATATGTATGCATATATATTATAAATAACATATACATTTATATAATATATACATAATATACTATATATTGTGTATATGGTATTAATATTATGTATATACGTATTATATATATACATATATATATACACACACACACACACTCATTTTGATTATAATATTTGCTGCATTTGGCCAAATGAAATGTTTTCATCCAAAAAAGGACCCAAAGTTTTGCTGATGTATGATTTACCTTCTTTAGAGGTATCTCTTTGCTTTTAGTGGGGGAGCTCAACAATATATTTTAATTACAATGCCCCAAGACTTCATAGAACCTTACTTTTCTTTTAGTGTTAATATTGACTTAAAGAATTTAAATTTTCTAGAATGTTCAGCCCTCATCCAGTACATAGATAATTTGCTATTATATTCACTACATTTATTTAGTTCTCAAGAAGATTCCATGAATCTCTTGACACATTAGTTCCAGTAGGGTATAAAACCCCAAAGACAGAATAAAATTCTACAAGAAAAAAAAAAAATCCTTTATTTAGGGAACCAGTTACCATCCAATGGGTGGGTATATCTCTTACATGGTCTGAAAAGATTCAGAAATATCTAAAGATTTTAGATTTTGTAATAGGTATTGTTTTGTAATAAGTTTTGTAATAGGCATTTCAAAAACATTTTTAGTGGATTCTTGGGATAACAGGATTTTGCAGGCAAACTCTATGAAAAATTACTAAGTCCTCCCCTGGAATCTTAAAGCCGATTTTCAACTTTTGACCATTAGTATTGCCATGCAATAGGTACCTACTCATTGGCATACCAAATTATGCCACACTTTATTTTCACTGGTAAATGAAAAATAAGAAAATTAGCTTGAGTCCCGCCTCAGAAAACAAGAATTCATTACTAAGTACTGTTTACCTAAATATTTCTCTGAAGTTTCTTTTGTTAAGTCATTTCCTTTTGTCTGGAAAATATAATGATTTGCTATTCACAACTGTGTTCAGCATCTGGATTGACCAAGAAATGTCATTGCATGTTTGGGAGGTATGTAAATCTTTAATTTTACTATTTCCAATTGTTCTCCAAAGTATCAGTGCCAGCTTACATGCTTATAAGTAGTTCTGCTTTAGTTTTAAATCTTTGGCAAATTATTTTAAACATTAAAATTGATACTTATTTAGGTTTACCAACTACTGAATTTTCAAAAAATTCTTTCATTTATTCTTTTTTCTTTTTCCACTGATGAATGTGTAGTTTCAATTACTTACTGCTTATTTCAACATGGGTGTATAATATATAAAATATATACTTTTGTCATGTCAAGAAAATCTTTATTTCATATATTTTTTAAGATTTTATGTATTATTTGTCAGAGAAAGAGAGAGAGCACAAGCAGGGGGAGTGGTGGGCAGAGGGAGAGGCAGGCTCCCCATTGAGCAAGGAGCCGGATGTGGGACTTGATTCCAGGACCATGCGTTCATGACCTGAGCTGAAGGCAAGTGCTTAACCCACTGAGCCACCCAGGCATCCCTCATATTTGATCTTGAATGAGTTTATCTTATATATTTGACAGTTGAAAATTATTTAATTTGGCACTTTTAAGGTATTATTCATGATATATTCAAGGACTTTTTTTTGTTTGTTTACTAATAAAAAATGGACTCTTCTGGGGTGCCTGGGTGGCTCAGTGGGTTGGGCCTCTGCCTTCAGCTCAGGTCGTGGTCCTAGAGTCCTGAGATGGAGCCCTGAGTCAGGCTCTCTGCTCAGCGGGGAGCCTGCTTCCCTCTCTCTCTGCCTGCCTCTCTGCCGGCTTGTGATCTCTGTCTGTTAAATAAAAAAATAAAATCTTTTAAAAGAAATAGACGCTTCTTTGTTAACCTTATGTAGGTAATCTATTTTCTCTCTAGAAGCTTCTAAGATTTTCTTTTTTTAAGATTTTTTTATTTGACACAGACAGAGTTAGAGAGAGTACCAAGCAGGGGGAGCCAGAGAGAGGAGCAGGTTCCCCACTGAGCAGGGAAACTGATATGGGACTCCATCCCAGGACCCTGGGATCATGACCTGAGCTGAAGGCAGATGCTTTAACAGACTAAGACAGCCAGGTGACCCATTCTCTCACTATTACTGGCATTATACGATTTTACTATGAAAGGTCAACACATGACTTTCCTTTTATTTATTGTTTTTGTGATACTTTTTTTCCCCTGAATCTGAGATATTGTTCATTTCTTTAATTAAAAAAAAAATCATTCCACACTGTCTTTAAATATTTTCTCACTGTCATTTATTCTATTCTCTTCTTCTTGAACATTTTTGGAGTAATTGCTTTATTCCTGTTTTTAACCTTCTAATTCATATTTTCTCTGTCTTTATCTCTTTATTCTATATTTCCATTGGTCCATCTTCCAAGTCAATTATTCCATCCACTGTTTTTAGTCAAATGCTAAACTCTTCTAATGTTCTTATTTTTTTAATTTCAAAGACCATATTTTTATCTCTAGAATTCCTGTGGGATTTTATTTATAATCTGGGTATTCTGTTCAATAATGACTGGATCTTGCCATTAAGTTTCTTTTCCTTTTTATTGCCTTCAAGCATTTAAATCTCATTTAGCTGGCAGTCTATTTCCACTTTTCTATTATATAATCCTTATGGCAATATATGTTCTGTGTTTTGCATTTGTTGATTCTCAGGGCAACTTGTTTCCATACAAGCTTTCAATTTTAGAAAATATGTAGCAAGAGCTGTCAAATATGGAATTCATCAGTTGTGGAGGTATTCTCAGGGATACTTCCACATCTGTATCTACTAGGGTCCTTTGCTTTTCACTGTTATAGGTTTATTTATATTAAACTTTTACTATGGGCTTCCTCCATTTGAAAATACTGTGAATTTTTATGCCACAATTAGGTACTGAATAGGTTAAATGTGCTAAGTTCTCAGTGGAGTTTTTCCACTCAATAGTCAGGACTATCAGTCCACTTCTGTGATTAGTATCAATCAACATTTATAGGGTACATGCAGTTTCAAACCAGATAAGGTTGAGAATCATAGATGTAAAATTCAGATAACACAGAAGAACTGACTCAGACATAGGTAAAGATTTTTCAAATCCTACCTATGTGGAGGTGTCCGAACAGTACACAGAATATAAAACAAAGTCATAGACACCTGAATTGATTTTTCATAAGATTCATATGAGGAGTGGTGTCTTTATGATCATGCCCTTGGCTATTTCTTGCTACCTAGTTAATAAATCCCTATTTTTTACTACTTTGTGTCCTAGTCTCCAATTTAACGCAACCTTGTTTCTTATGGATTTCCAGCTCCCTGCTTCTGATTCATTTCTTCATCTTTCACAAGCAATGTTTGTCTTTCAGTTTAGGTCAATTTCTCTTGAATTGATTATCAGGTATTTTTACCTTTCTCTGGTTAATGTGGTTACCTCACATTAAAGTCTAGATTCATAAACATTTTCAGGAACTTCACCAAAGGCTCTGGTTGAATTTCCAAAAACCTGTCCCACTTCCTGGGTCTAGCCCCAAAGTATCCGCTTTTGGATGACTAGAATATGGAGGCCTGAGGGAAGATAGAGCTAAGGCGATCTGACTAGGAATGTCAGAAAAGTCTTCCTTCTGAACATGACACCCTAGATCAGCTCAGGATAACTCTGAAAACTGCTGGCTGTCAAAAGGAGATCACTTTTTTTCTTGTAGATATTAAAAAAAAAAAAAGTGTTGCTAACTCCACATATGGAGGACCTCTGAATCCACATGAAGGACATCTGAATCCTGCTGGTTATCAATATGGGGACAGAACTGTACACACTTCTTCCCTAAGTGGCTGCAAGAAAGGGTAGAGTTGTTTATAGCCTATACGTGTGTATTTCAAGTAAGTGGAACAGGACTTCTTCAGGGCAAGGGCTGATAGAACTGGAAAATAGGCAGCAAATAAACCTAGATCCCTTTGTAATTATAAAATACTATAAAATACATATAGCTCCCTTATGATAACATTAATCATAATAGGCGTATATAAACACCGTTAGGCTTGCACAGTAACTTGTAATACCCCATCTTATTTAGTGCATGCATAAATAATTAAAATTAACAGGATTATATAATCTTTAGCCTCAGTAAGAACAGTAGCTTCTTTCTAAGGAGTCCAGCTTCTGACAAAAAACCTATGCGTAATTTTTCAGGCCCAACGATAGTTTTAAAGGCTTTACCTAGCAGGCTGTACATGGAAAGGCTGCCCTCCTCATACCAGACTTGGTATGGGTGGGAAGTTGCAGTCCAGCACTCAGAGACCCCCGGCTGGCCATCCTTTTATGTGCATTTGTATTCTTAGCCCAGGTGCCTCCATTCTCAAGTTTCTTTATCCAAGGCTTTGTGTATAAGTCTTCGGGTGTCTGCTGAAACTGCCTTTTTCATGGGAGGAGGGGGGAAAATCTTAGATACTTTTCCTCATTCCTACTCAGTGCTTAGCATTTTTCCGCTCTCAGCCCTGTCCCCTCTCTCCTTCTTCCTGGCTCCCAGGTCCATGAAACTGTTGGACCTTTTCTTTAAGGGTTCCTTTAGAGTGCAACAGACCCCCATGTCTATGTGGATCCACCAGCGTTGACCAGAACATTATTCGATGGAGGGGAAACTGAATGGAATGAGTAGATGGTTTCTCCATTTTAGCCTCTTGAATATTATTCTCTTGCAGTGAGTCATTAATGTTCTCACTGTTCCTTTCATTTTGGCTCTTCTTAATTTAATTGACTACTCCCAAACCTATCAGCTCAGCTCTGTCCACAGCTCAGGTTCCTAACAGGCCCTTGATGCTGAATGTCTTATCAAGTTTAGGAGTAACTCTCAACTCTTCCTATTAGCTGACTGCTCCCAGTAGAACATCTGACATCATCCTGATTTAATTTGAAATATCATGGCCAGGCATTCTTCATAACTAAGATGGAGAATCAGAGTAACCTCATTCAAGAGGTCACCACTCTTGGTCTAAAATACCGGCTAAACATTTCTTTTTGTTGAACTGTTCTCATGTATAAAGTCATACCAACTGAATTTTTCATGTCTGGACTATATTACTTTATGACTAAAATTGTTATCTGGAGATGAAATAAGAGAGTTAATGAGTTTCTGTAGCTTCAAGAAGCTGCAAGTAAAAACACAATCTACTTTGCTGTTTTTTATAAATTATATTAGAATGAATTCAGTAAACCCCACTGGGTTACATATTCCCCAAGAATATCTAGAAACTCTTCCTTAATTATTTTGAAAACCACTGCTTATAACCAATATTCTCACAAAGATGATATTCCATTAATAGTTTCCAGAGTCATGATTTTTTTTCAACTTCTGAAAAGCGGATATGTTTCCTTTAATGAAACAACAAGAACTGTGTAGTTTATAACACTTCCTCCTTTACCATGACTTCTGTGAAACTCAGAGACAAGATTTCTTCAACAGGGTCTATTATTTTCAATTAGATTTTTCCTTTTAACCATGGTTTTGGTTTTGTCTTTTTAAACTGACTTTAAAATACTTTTAAAATTAAGCAGGGTGTAAAAAACAATAGGCAAAGTAAATGACTGATACTTAATGAATAGTCAATAAATATTTGCTGATTTCATTTAAAACCAGAAAGGGCACATCTCTCTACTTGCCAGATGGGATGCTGCCCAATTCGTAAATCACTTAATAAAGCCAATTACATCTTCAAAACAAAACATAACAAAACCCAAAAAGGATATTCAGAGAAGCCTTGCAGACTAAAACAAAGTGTCCCTAAATGATTCAAAAATGATTATAAGGAAGAGCAAAAATAAATGATTTCATTAATTGACAGACCTTTATTAATTAAACTCAAATATCATGTCCACTGTTAATATTGGAGAAGTGTAGGTGATTCTGGGTAAATGTAGAAGATGACATCAATGGTGGGTTTTTTTCTGCACTCCTTATAAACCTTTCTTTGGTCAAATCTTCTGGATGAGAATTAGGATATTAGGGCAGGAATGCAAAGAAAAGATAGGTGAGTTTTAGTTTTCAACTGCGTAATGAATGGTAATCAAAAAAGCAGGCTGTGAGGGGTGCCTGGGTGGTGACTCTTGGTTTTTACTTGGGTGATCTTGGGGTCCTAAGATGGAGCCCAGCATCGGCTCCCTGCTCAATGAGGAATCTGCTTGAGATTCCCTCTCCTGCTCTCTCTCTCTCTTAAGTAAATAAATGAATCTTTAAAAAATGTGAAAAAAAGTAGACAGGCTATGAGAAAAGCTGAACTTATAGTCTACTCAATAGCTGTGTGGTGGTCAGAGCATGAGGAGAAATTAAATTCCCCAGGCAGGATGCTTGCAGCTAAATGGAAGTAAGCTGTGTTGAAGCTGTGAGCCAGGAAAATGAGGAGCTTCCTTGGAGTAGAAGGCATAGAATGTCAGGAGGAGGGGATTTGCTGGGGAGTTGGTATGGCGATGGGAGACTGCTGCTCATTGATCCAGGAATGCAGGCAGCGGCCTCTCTTTCCTTCCCAATGAGTACATCAACCTGCTTGTAATGAGATGCTGGCTCAGATCTTCTCCACAAAAACAGGCTGCTGACCTCCCACGGACAGTCCAGTTAAAGGACACTATCTTGTACTTGACTTTAATGGGTCCCTTTGACTGCCGTGAATTTCTACCCACGTACTCCCATTTGATAAACCCAAATTCTTAAAGTTGCTAGAAAGAAAGAGGCTGAGGTCTTTGAATAATTCAGATGAGGTATTATGGAAGGGAAAGCCCAGCTCTTGTGCTTCCGGATGATTTGGAGATAATAAAATTAACTTCTTTTGCACATGAAGTTTAAGCTTCTCCACCTGTTTTCTGATTTATAAAATGGAGATAGTAATGCCAACCACAAAGTTTATGGGAAGTTTTTCAGTTATGCAAATCATATTGTGGCATATTTAGAATACAATAGATATTCTCTTAACTGTAGCTAATAATTATTTTTGTAAAATAAAATAGAACTTTACATATGGCTTTAAATTTCAATTTGGCATAATGATTATGTTTTTAATTTTTTTTCTTTTCTTCTTTTTTTTTTTCAAAGATTTTATTTATTTGACAGACCGAGATCACAAGCAGGCAGAGAGGCAGGCAGAGAGAGAGAGAGAGGGAGGAGGAAGCAGGCTCCCTGCTGAGCAGAGAGCCAGATGTGGGGCTCAATTCCAGGACCCCGAGATCATGACCCGAGCCGAAGGCAGAGGCTTAACCTACTGAGCCACCCAGGCGCCCCTATGTTTTAATTTTAAAACTATTCATTACTTAAAAAAATAGTTAACTATTATATATTCATTTGGTCTATACCTTGTATCTTCAATTTTCTCTTCACTGTTATCTCTCTGCCTATTACTTTTATCTTGGAAAATATTAAATTCAAAGACTGAAGGGCTCATCTTCTAAAGATGAAAGACAAATGAATTTATATTCTCATTAAAGACTAAACAAATTGTGATGCTTTAGTTGAAAATCTGAGAGTTAGGATGCTAGGAATATCCTGATTATACCAGGCAGTATGTGTACAGGTAACATACTCCATTCTGATTATAATCTATAGTTCATATGTTAAAAAATGTGTGTCTTGTAGAATCTGTTTTTTCTGACATTCTCCAATTAAATGACAAAATGGTAAGCAGTCATTGTGCTGTTTAAGTCTTTAAAAGCTGAATATTAATAAGAAATTTAAAACAATGTAAGTCCACTCTTTTCACTTCCCACCTTGTCCTCTCCTAATTGTCCTTCTACTACTGCCCTAGACATGCCTTAAACTTAACTTTCTCTAACACATAATTCTGAGTCATCTCTAAGACACAATCCTTAACGAAATTCTTATCCCATCTTTGTGATTTTTGTTCATTTTCATAAAATCATCCATTACTTTCTATGATTAGTACATTTCCTTTGCCA
>RCUC01133886.1:0-73777 GCA_003697995.1 Taxidea taxus jeffersonii | reverse complement strand
GTTCACTTCCCAGCACCAGACCCTGGAGGGAAGGCAGAGTGTTAGCCATAGATGCAGAAAAAGTGGCCTCAGGATCTGGAAAGGCAGGGACGCTTGAGCCTGGAGAAGAATCACCTCAGGGGAGAGTGAAACTGGGTTCTCTGGAAAGCAGCCCCCAGTCACAGAAGAAGAGCGAACGAGCCTGAACTGCGTGTCCCAGCAGGGCCAAGCCACAGGCTTCCGTTCAGTGGAACACCAACCGGGCAGCTGAGCACTGACGGGGCGGGGGCGGGGGGCAGCTCTGGGAGGATGACTGGGCACACCGACCCCTGGAAAGCTGGCAAGCCCCCTGCGTGGATGATCCCGTCCTGCCCCTGAGCGGAGAGCTTCCAAAACTCGTCCGCATCCTGCAGTCAGCATGGTGCCGTCTGGCTCGGGATCCGTCCCTGCTCAGGGTCACCAGGGTCTCTCCATGTGAAGAAATTTCTAGTACTGAAGTGGCCAGTAAATCATGGAGACAGCCGGACCCCCGTGTGTCCACAGTCTGTGGGACTAAAGAGGTGGCCCTGTCCCTGCCGGCGATCGGGTAGAGGCAGAATGAAGGGCCTGGGGAAGCAGTGAGTCCCCCACTGCTTGGGGGACAGGGGCGGGGGGTGTTTCTTGCTGCAGGGGACAGGGCTGGACCCTGGTGCAGACGGTTTCTCATAGCCACTTGCACATGGGGACCTTCTGACAATGACCCTCTGACATGATGATCCTTCTGGAGAACTGCAAAGAGCTCCCAATCCCCCTCCAGCTGAGGACACACCCCCAGGTGGGACCTTCCCTGGAACCTGCCTGCCTTTACCCTGCTGTGCAGGGAAGAGTTGCTGGAGGGAGACAGGGCCACCAGAGAGGGCTGGCTAACGGGCCCGACACAGAGCCCAGCGTCCAGCAGGGCCAGAGGGAGGGGTCTCCTGGGGCCCCGAGTGGTCTTGTTGGCAGAAGATCTAACATCTGGGCCCTGCTCTGCACGGACAGCCCACCTGGGGCTGGAAGCCACGGTCCTCCGCAGCCATTCCGGGGGATGCAGCCGGCGTCCCCAGGGGTCCAGCCAGGCTCGCCCTCTCTCTGCCTCGTGTGCGAAGGCCGTCCGGCTGGGAGGGCTTTTAGCCGTGGGATCCAGCGGCTGTCTCACAGTGGGGAGGAGCAGGGGAGAAACTTCTCTCAGAACAACTCTGAAAGGCCCAGACCACAGGCCTCCCGCTTCCAGACGAGCCCTTTGTCCACTGCAACGCTGGCCCCCAGGTCCCCAGGCCCTCGTTTCCCTCCGACCTCCATCATCCGGTTTCCCGTTCCCTCGCTGCACGCGGGAGCGGTGACTTGAGCATCGCCTCCCCCAGACCTCGCGCTGGACGGCCTTCCAGAGAGACGACCCCGGCCCCGGCCGTCAGCGCAGAGGGTCTCAGGTAACTTGCCCTGGAGCAGGTTCGGCCGAGCTGGGGCGGATCGTGAGCCCCGCAGAGCCCGGCTTGCGCGTCCCCCTGCACAGGGCGGCTCCGGTACGGGAGAGCGGTCAGTCCAAAGCTCTCAGAGCTGGAGGGAGCAGAACTGCCATGGGCCCTTCGTGGGCCCAGTGTCCCTGCTCCCCAGGGCTGCCTGGCGGGTGCATTCACACCTGCTGTTCCAGCGGCCTTCTGGGCAGCTTCCTGTGTTTGCAGAGGACAGAAGGCTCCGACTACATTTCCCAGGCGCTCCCGCCAATGCAAATAGGGGACCGCAAGCAGTTAGCATTCTCCAATCACACGGCAGCCTCCGCTGGTGGGCGGGCCGGGCGGCTGCGGGGCTCCGGCCTCACTGCCGTCCACAGGTAGCTGCGCAGGTGGCAGTGGCGGAAGGTTCTGGAAATGCCCGCTTCCACGGCCAGCCTACTGACTGTCTACCTCCCTGTCCGTGAACTTTTCCGGACAGCCTGTCTTAGGGGCCAGGTCGAGGTCTTGCAGCCACAGCTGACCCCCAAGTCCCTTGTGTTAAGATAGAAATCCATAAATTTAAAAAAAAAATGTGATCATAAAAAAAAAAAAGATAGAAATCCAGAGTGGCACTTACTTCCTGCGAGGAAGTCTTGACTGGTGACCCTGGTGATGAGCATAGGGAGAACGGAAGCACGTGGTGAAACTGCGCCCATTTTACAGACTCCGGTAACAGGGACCAAGGGGATAAGCAAGCCAGGGGCCCTCCTGGTGCTGCCTGCTGGTCCAGCTCTTCACTCCCGGGAAGAAAGTGGGGCCACGCAGACCCTCGTAAAGTGCACCGGTCGGTGTGGGGACCCCTGCCCATCTTGAATCCCAGATTCAAGGGACTCTTTCCTTCCTGAAGGCGTTCGTTCCCAGCTCGTCATCAGGGTAATCCGCTGTGGAGCTCCAAGGTAATGGGGTTCATGTCATCTGTAGGAATCGATGAAAAAACACAGTAAGACTAAAACCGGTGGCTTGGAGTCGATTATACAACTTAGGATCCATTGTAAGAATGCATATGATATGCAGATTTATGCAGATGCTTCCGAATGGGAAATTGCATAATCTCATACCATGTCCTTCTAAATCTCTTTGGCAAAATGCAGCATTTGCCTCCGGCGTGTTTGGACACCAAATTGAGCTTGACTAAGGAGATTAGAGGAAAGAGAAGCGCTGGCCCATCTTTCCCCATCTCATTTCAGCTGTAATTTTGTGGATCTATCTTCAGGATCAAGCCACAGTGCTTTTAATGTCCTTAATGCGGGCTAAGAGTCTGGGGAAGCTTGCCATGGTCCCATTTGCTGCCGTGGCCCCAGCTCTGGCTACAATGATCAGTGAGCAGAGGGGGCTGTCGGCCCTGTCTCCAGCCCAGGGCCCTGCAGGGTTGTGAACCCCTGGAGAGCGGGGAGCCCCTCTGCCCCCTTGGTTCAGTGGGTTTCCAGTGTGGGGGGGGTGGTGAGCAGCAGGACGGGCTGCCTGGCATTATGGCTGGAGGGGAGCCCCAGGATTTGCACAGCATCTGGAGCCTGCCGGGTCCTCCCAGGACACAGGTGGAGAAGAAGACGCAGCTCCCTGCTCCCAGAGCCGAGGCAAGGCCTAATACACTGGCAGTGGACAGCTGATAAGCTCAGCAGCAGGCAGGCACCGGGGTCTACGAGGACGGCCCTGGAGCCCCACCTTCCATCCCTTCTCAGGAAAGGGCTTCCTGGTGAAGCCCAAGGACTCTTTTCAGGACTTAGAATAGGTGAGTGAGGCTGGCCCTTCCTTCCACGGGCGGGTAGCCAGGTCAGAGAGGGACAGCCCACCAAGGTGGGCAGAGCTGTGGACAGTTTGGCTGTGGCCCAGCATGGACAGATTCGTGGAGTAGATTGGGGTGATGGGCTCGGGGGTGTAGACTCACCTCCAAACCCACCCACTTGTGCATGTGAATTACGCACAGCTAACTGTTCGTCAAAGAACTTAGAGATGAGAAACAGACTCTATTAAGGAAATCTGCCAGGTCTGGTCTGGCCCACAGCAGGTGCGCGGGAGCTGTTAGGGGCCGCTTCTCTCCGCACGATTCCAGCATTTGGGCCTCTGAGGGCTTCTGGAAAATCTGATGGAGGGAACTGCCCCTCCTCCCGGGAAAAAGAGAACGTACATTAGCGTAAAATCAGGTTGCAGCTCAGGGGTCGCTGCTGGAGGAGCGAGAGCCCAGGTGGCCCTCCGGTGGGGCCTTTGGGCTTCTGTGCGCAGCCCAGTGGCTCGGGGCCCCGGGAGGCTCCGGAGAGCCGAGTGGGAGGGGGGAACGGCCTGACTCACTGGCCCCTGGCTCCCTGCATGATGTCACCAGGTGCCTCCGGTCACACAGGGAGGACAGCCGTTCCTCGGAGGTGTGGCGCTGTAGCAGGTGCTGGAATTCCGCACCTACCTGCGCGCACCCCGCTTCCCGCGTGAAGGCCCAGAATGTGATGTGCTCTGACATCCCCACGAACGACAACTGAGAACGCGCCCGCCCTTGCACACTCACGCTGCAGAGACGCCATCCCACGCAGCTGCCTAGAGTACTGGACCTTGAGTCTTGCAAGGCCTGATGCATCCCAGTGAGGACAGGCTGCTGTCCGGGATTCCGCCGCCCTGGACTCGGCCCCGGACATTCTCACTGTCACATCATCCCTTCGTGCGTCCACACACTCTCCCTCACCCGAGAGGCCACTGAGCACCCGTGTGTAGCCTCTGTGGAACTCCCAGCTGGCGAGGTGACAAAGACACCAAGAAACCTGTCACCACTACAGTGTGGACCGCCACACAGGAGAAGGGCAGGTGCGGTGATGGGGAGGCCTGGGGGCTCTTTGGTGGGACGCCTTTGAGGGGGGCCCGAATAACGAGGAGCCAGCAGAGGTGGGGAGCCCGGCACTTCGGGCAGAACATCTGTGCAAAGGTCCTGAGGTTGGGCTGTGTGGCGCTGCCAGGAGGCAGGAGCGTCACTGTGGTGGGGAAGACAAGATCCTTAACAACAGAGAGGGAGGGTCCCTCGGGGCCTGACAGGCACGGTAAGGAATTTGGACTAGACTATTAGAGAGGCCGGAAGCTTCCTGCAGATTTTAAGCAGGGAATGCAGTGAATGTAATCTGGGTATTACGCATCACATGACTGTTGCTCTGCAGAGGACACACCGTACAGATGCCGAAACGGAGGGAAAATTCCCTCAGTGGGTGACTCTGGGATCTGGTGGGGACGGAGGAGGAAGCTGAATGAGGACGGTGGCCCTCGGTGGTGGGGCGTGAGGCCACGGGCTGAGCCCAGAGCTCCATCTGGGGAAAAATCACGGAGTGCCCCGAGCACGGCCTCCTCAGGGACACAGATGTGGAAACCTTAGGAATCACCATGTGGGGTGGGGGTGCAGGGTGGGAGGAGCATGAGGCATCAACATTCAGGGTCCTTACAGCCTCAGCAGAGGAGAACAGAGGGGAGCAGGGCGAGGGGCCAGGGCTGCAAAGCGTTCAAGGGCCATCAAGAGGACGTGGGGAGGGGCACCTGGGGGGGCTCAGTGGGTTAAAGCCTCTGCCTTCAGCTCAGGTCATGATCTCAGGGTCCTGGGATCGAGCCCCACATCAGGCTCTCTGCTCAGCGGGGAGTCTGCTTTCCCCTCTCTCTCTGCCTCTGCCTACTTGTGATCTCTCTCTGTCAAATAAATAAATACATTCTTAAAAAAAAAAAAAAAGAGGACGTGGGGAAAGATGGCCCGATGGGGGCCTGGGATGCATCCACATCCCGCCCTCTGGATCCTATGAGCAAAGCCTTATTGGAAAAGGGGTCTTTACAGCTGTGATGACACCTAGCACATCTCTGTACCCTATAGACTACCCTGGACTGTCCCAGGCTGGGGGTTGGGGGCCATAAATCCAATGACCATGTCCTTACAAGAGAAAGGACGGGGGGACCTGAGACACAGACACCGAGGGGCTATGTGACCAGGGAGGCAGGGGCTGGGGGGTTGCAGTAACAGCCTGGGAGCGCTGGACCCCCAGGAGCTGGAAGATGCAGGAAGGACCCAGCCCCAGAGCCCCCAGAGGGAGGGCTTCCCTGCGACACCTTGGTCTCAGGCTCTGGCCGGCAGAACCATAAAAGGATCACCTTCTGTTGTTTTAAGCTCCTGGCTTGCGGTCATCTGTTGCGGACGCCCTGGGCAACTCCTACACTCTGTCCCCCTACGCATCCTTCTCTTGCCCAGCACACTGCAGAGCTGGCACAGATGGGCTCCATTGACCGCGGGCCCACTCTGCAGTATCCCCAAGGCTCAGGCAGGGTCCTGGATGGTGGCCACTTCTGGGCTGCCCACTGGAGGACTCTGCCCTGCCTTGGCTGACCCCACGGGGAGGAACATGGTCCGGCTGAGTCCCGGCGACAGCCGGTGCCCAGAGCCCAGGGCAGGAGGCTCACAGACCCCTTCCCAGGTCAAGGGAGCAGTGACCAGCGCAGGTCTGTGGGACCGTGAATCAGCTATGCAGTTTACTTCCCGTGCACAGAGTGTTTGCACCAGGCCTCCGCAGATCTCTCCCTACAGGCCCTCCAGGCTTCAGGAGATCGATTCCACATTCCAGCCAAGCAGCCCTTCCTCCAGGCTTCTCTGACCCTGCTCTGGCCCCCCTTGTCCCTCGGGCTCTGTCTGCCAGTGGTCAATGGGACAGTGGACAGGGCAGCCCTGACCTTGTCCCTTCAGATGCAGCCTCCCTGCTGGGCAGGTGCAGTCTGACCCACGCCCTTCCTCGACCGGCCCCTCACTGGCTCTTCTCAGCCTCGGGGCCCCCGAGATTCACATCTGCGCCCTGCATTCCACCCACACATCTGGGTCAGGTGAGAGCTGTCTTATCTGATGGACCACTTCCACGGATGCCTAAGGCCGGGTTTGGGCTGAGGATGGGGCATTCTCCCAGAACATCGGGCACTGTTACCAACGGAAGGATGGGTAGACGGACAACCAGAGAAAGTAAGTGTTGGTCTGCTGTCCCCGCACAGCCGCTCGCCCTGTGTTCTTTGCTTATTCACGCCCATCTGCCCTCCCCTCGGCCCTGACCTCGGCCCTGACCAGCCCAGACCCTTTGCATTCCCAAGCTCCGGGCAGGAATCAGGAGCCTCCAGGTGTCAACAGGAAGCTGTTTTGGACATAAAGCCATAAGGCTAGGTGTTCCCTGCAGGGAAGGGGTGAGAGGGGAGGGGCACAGCTCCCCAGATGGAGGACAAGCTGGGGCTACCCTGGTGGGACCCCCCATTCTGGGCCTCCAACTCCCTGGCAGCCGCAGCAGGGGCCAGAGCACCCCCAGCAGTGCAGCGGGGAGGGTGTGGAGGTGGAGGGGGCAACAGGGGAAGGAGGGACCTCAACAGTCCCCTGTACCCCAGACAGGACATCAGGCTCTAAGACATGGGATTTCCTCCACGCTTCCGGGTTAAGGTTCGGATCTGCCGTTAATGGGCAGAATGACAGGTCTTAAAAAGGGTCATATTTCTGCCCCTCCGCCTGCCCAGGGAACATCTGGCGGAAGCTGGTCCAGCCACCGAAGTAGGAGGAATCAAGTTGCGTATGCTCCATCCTCGGATCCCCCAGCCGGGAGTCCTTTCCCAGGACCAGGTGGCTTCTGGATAGTTCTGGTCCAGAGGTTAGGAAAGCAGGAAGAGCACAGTCGCTTTGGGTGGGGACCCAGGCCTCTGGGGATAAGGGCCTCGGGGCAAGGCCTGGGGGGTTGTGGGCCAAGGGTTGGGAGCAGAGACAGAGCTCGGGGAGCAGGCCCAGCGGTCCACCGTCCCAGCCCGTGAACCTTCTCCAGCAGGTGAGCCCCAGCACGCCCAGCAAAGTGGCTGGTTAGGCCCGGAAACAGGCACATCATCCCAAACGCATTGCTCCCGAGCCTACTCCGACAGCAGTCACCCCTGCCACCCGTCCAGTCTGTGGCCTGGCTCACACGGCGACTGATTATAAACTTGGTAACCGAGAGGCACACAGTGCTTCCCGAAGGCCATCACTGTGATAAGCCTTCTGTGGTCCACTGGCTCTTTCTCAGGGCGCGGCTATCATTTCCTGCCCCAGGTGGACCATAGAGGAGAAGGGGGAAAATTCCCTTCCAGAAATTGTCCACAATGGCCAGGTCACCCCACCGGTGGTGATGGGAGTGAGGGCCCCAGGCCCTATGCCTCCCTGCGCACAGACTCTCCTCATCCGACGCTGTCCCTGGTGCTTGGGACCATCCGACGTGGGCGCCAATGGCCTCTCAGCCCACAGCCTGGCCCAGGGGCTCCCAAAGCAGAGAGATGGTAGAGTCTCTGCTTTAAGGAGAGGGTAACTGAGGCAGGGAGGCTCCTGACGTTCCCCAAATCAGGTGGAGAGTGGACGATTCCAGTTTCAAAGCCTGTTCTTGTACTGTCCTTCACGTTGACCTCTGTGGAGACAAGACCCCCCTCCACCCACCAGCCCACCTCTAATCAGGGCTTGAGGGCCACCGTGCACACGCTGACCGCTGGGTGTTACGAAGGGCATCGGTGTCCCCCGATTCATATGTTGAAGCTCTAACCCCCAGTGTGACCACTCTCGGGGGAAGGAAGTAAATAGGTTCAGTGAGGTTGCAGGGTGGGGCCCTGATCACACAGGGCGAGTGTCTCCGGAAGAGAGACACCCAAGATGCTGCTCACTCTCTCTTCTGTGTGTGTCTCTCTCCCCTGACTCTGTGAGTGCTCAGAGAAAGGCCACGGGAGGCCCAAGCGGGAAGGTCACCAACTACAAGGCAGGAAGAGGGTGTTCACCGGAAGCCAAATCAGCCAACACCTTGACCTGGGACTTCCACCCCCAGGACCGTGACCAACCGATGTCTGATAGTAAATACGAGCCCCCGGTGTGTGGGGTTTGGTTAGCGCAGCCCGAGTTGACCGGGGTACTGGGCTTCTGCGTCACCCTCTTATTCAAGCTTCCAGATAAGCAAAGAGGAGAGGCGAGGAGGCCAGCTACATGGGGGACCCTCGGGCTTGGAGAAGGCGTGTGCAGGCACAAAACCCCCCAAACTCCCCAAATCCTGGGATTTTAATCCTTCTGGGGTTAATTTCCCCGGCACAACAGCTTCCAGCTGGTATAAGAATACCCAATGATTTCATGTTCTCCTCAGGCGTTTTGTTTTGGGATCATCTCTGTAGGATGAAGGAGGCTGGTGCTGGAGAAATAGCAGGGAACACGCTGGTCCCTGCCCTAGGGACTGCCCCAGCCCTTGTGGACTGTCTCTGCCCTTGGGGACCATCCCTGCTTTTGGGACCAACCCTGTTCTTGGGGACAATGCTTGCCCTTGGGGGCCATCTTTGTCCTTGGGGGCCATCCTTGCCCTCCCTCAGAGACCATCCCTGCCCTTGGGGAGCTCAGAGCCCAGGTGCGGAGAGGGGCTCACATGTCAGCCCAGATGCATCACGGGTTAACGTGGGGCTGTCTTGTCCTGAACATCAGCTTTCCTGTGATTCACAATATTGTCACCGGCATTGACTGCTTACCCCTCAACATATGCTGAGGCACAGGTTCTGATATTAATGTGTTGAGCACTTCCATGCACAGGACCAGGCTTAGAGAAGTAAGTGGAAAGATGCTTTCCCTGCAGTGCCATCCCAGAGCTGAGTAGGCAGATGTGGGATTTCAGATGCTTGGAGACGCCCTGGTTTCCGCACTTGCTGGCCAGAGCTGTGAGGAAGCGTGACGCAAGGTGGAGGTGGCGATTCAGAAGAACCTGGGCTTCCTCCCAGCCCAGAGCCTCTTCCTCCTCTCTCAGAAGTAAGGGGGCCGGGCAGAAGCCAAAGCCCAGCTCAGCACCAGCTGTAAGACTTGAGCAAGTCAGCCAAGGTGACCTGTGCTGTGCTCTAGTTTGGGAGAAAGGGGACAATGATGGAGACTGCTTCCTGGGCTGGCTGTGGGGAGTGCAGGTGCCTGGCACGCGGCCCTGTCTGCATGTTCTCGTGCAGACTGGGATCCTTTTGAATTTGCTGCAGGAGAAAGAAGTGATATCCAACTCATTCTTCTTAAAGCAGAAGGGGCTGGAGTTTTTATTTGTTTGATTTTGGGGGGATTTACTAGAAAAGAAAGCAAAATAAGCCATGTTAACACTGTGCTGGGCCAGGGGTCTTGGTCGGTTTTTTAGAATGCAGTCAGAAGGTCTCAGGGAAATGTGGGCTGGTAAGTCAGGTCTGGAAGAACAGAGTACCGTTGTAGGCTTGGGTCAGAAGCAAGAAAAACACAGTCTGAAAAGACAAAGCAATTGTCAGAGCAAGACTCAGATATGACACAGATGTTAGAATCACCTGATGGGGAATTTAATATAACTATGATTAATATGTTAAAGGCTCAGATGGAAAAAGTAGACAATGTGTAAAAGCAGGTGGGCAATGCCAACTCTAAGAACCAATGAAAAGGAAATGCTAGAAGCAAAAACCACAGCAATACAAATGAAGGACGCCTTCCAAGGGCTCCTCAGCAGACGCAGCGAAGTCTGGGGAAGAACCTGAACGTGGAGATCAGGCAATAGAAACCTCCCAAAATGAAAAGCAAAGAGAAAAAAGAAATGTAAAAAGAACAGAACACATAAGAACCATGTGACGGGAATATTAACAAGAGGAGAGAGAACAAGGCAGAGAAATATTTGAAGTAATAACAGCAGAGGACTTTCCAAAATCACTGTGAAGCAGTACACACATGCAAACAGTGCAGAGAACACCAAACAGGATGAATATTACACACACGCGTGCGCGCGCACACACACACACACGCACCAGAGCACATTGTATTCAAACTGCAGAAATCCAAAGGCAGAGAACAATTCTCAAAAGAAGCCAGAGGAATAAAACATCGTATCTATAGAGGAACAAAGATAAAAATTACAGTGAACGACTCATTAATAACCGTTCAAGCAAGAAGCAAGTGTAGTGAAATATTTAAAACACTGAAATTTTTAAGAGGAATTCTAGCAAAAGACTATTCAGCAAAATTATCCTTTAAAAGTAAGGGAGAAAAAATTCAAAAGAACTGACAAAGAGACCCTCCTGGAACTGAGAAGTTATTATAGCACAATTGCTAGATACAAGCCATGAAAAGTCGATTGCTCTTCTATGCAGCAGCAATGAGCAAGTGGAATTTGAAGTTTAAAAAAATGTAACACCATTACATTAGCATCCAAAAAAAGAAATTCTTAGGTATATATCTAAGAAAATATGTACCACATCTATACAAGGAAAACCACTGAACTCTGGTGAACAAAATAAAAGAACTAAATAAACAGAGAGGTATTCCATGTTCATGGATAGGAAAACTCAACATTGTCAAGATGTCAGTTCTTCCCAACTTGATCTATAGATTCAACACAATCCCAGTCAAAATCCCAGCAAGTTATTTTGTGCATTTGACAAAATGATTCTAGAGTTTATATGGAGGAGAGAGAGAGAGAAGACCCAGAAGAGCCAACTCAGTATTGAAGAGAAGAACAAAGTTGGAAGACTGACACCATCTGACTTCAAGACTTACTGTGAAGCTACAGAGATTAAGACAGTGTGGTGCTGAGGAAAAACAGGCAAATCGATCAGGAGAAAGCAAAGGCAATGCAACGCAACAAACCCAGGCTTTCCCACATGTAGGGCGGGAACAGGTGGCTGTCCACAGGCAAGAAGATAAAACTAGACACAGACCTTAAATTCTTTCAAAACATGTTCAAAGTGAATCACAGACTTAAATGTAAAATGCAAAACCACAAAACCCCTAAAAGATCACATAGGAGAAAACCTAAATGACCAGCAATGTGATGACACAACACCAAAGACACGATCCATGAAAGAAATAACAGATAAGTGGGACTTCTTAAAATTAAAAAATCTTCTGTGGAAGACAATAGCAAGAGAATGAAAAGACATGCCACAGAGTGGGAGAAAATATTTGCCAAAGATGCATCTGATAGGGGCTCCTGGGTGGCTCAGTGGGTTAAAGCCTCTGCCTTTGGCTCAGGTCATGATCCCAGGGTCCTGGGATCGAGCCCCACATGGGGGGGGGGTCTCTGCTCAGTGGGGAGCCTGCTTCCCTTCCCCCTCTCTCTCTGGCTGCCTCTCTGCCTACTTGTGATCTCTGTCAAATAAACAAATAAAATCTTAAAAAAAAAGATGCATCTGATAAAGGACTGTATTCTAAAATTAAAAAAAAAAATAAAAACCCAACTCTTAAAACTCAACAGTAAGACACCAATCTGGTTAAAGAACAGACTAGTGACTTGAACAGGCACCTACCTAAGAGAATACACAGATGGCAAGTAAGTACATGAGAAGATGCCCACATTACCTTGTCAGGGAAACGCAAATCACAACGAGGCACCACTCCACACCACCTAGTAGAATGCCCCAAATTCTAGAACAGTGACAGCCACAAATGCCAGTGGGGATGTGGAGCACCAGAAACTCTCCCTCACTGCTGGCAGGGAGGTGGAATGGTCCAGCCGCTACTCTGCAGGACAGGCTGGCAGTTCCCTACAAAGCCAAAGGTAATTTTGCCACATGATCCAGCCATCGCGTTCCTTGGTATTTTCCCAAAGGAGTTAAAAACTTACATCTAACTGATTTCAAAACCTACATCTGGATGTTTATAGGTTTATCCATAATTGCCAAAAATCTGCAAGCAACTGAGATGTCCTCCAGCAGTGGATGGATAAACTGAGGGACTTCCAAATAATGGCAGGATGACCTGTCAAGCCATGAAAAGACTTGAGGGAAACATAAGTGCATATTACTAAGTAAAAGAAGCCAATGAGCCCAGGCTACCTCCTGTAGGATTCCAACCTTATGATGTTCCGGAAAAGGCAAAACCATGGAGACAGTCACAAGATCAGTGGTTGTCGGGGATGGTGTAGGGAGGAGAGGTGAACAGGTGAAGAAAAGGACTTTTAGGACAGTGAAAACACTCTGTATAATGGGTGTGTGTCGTTATGCTTTTGTCTAAGCTCACAGAATGTACACCACCAAGAGCGAACCGTGAAGTGAACTACAGATTCACATTTCGAGTCTTGGTAGCTGCATCCCTGGTAACAAGGGTGCCCTCTGCTGAGTGGTGTTGACACTCACGTGCATTTGGGGGACAGGAAGCACACAGGAAATCCCTGTACTTTCAATTCTGTGGAAAATGTAAAACTTCTGTACAAAATGAAAATTTAAAGAAGAAGAAGAAAAGTTGTTTACAGAAAAAAAAAGTAATGGAGAAGTAAAGGTTTCCTGAAGGGAGGGGAAAAACAACCCAGGGGAATTCATCCTCAGCAAGCCTAAAAGGGATGCTTCTAGACATTGAATACTACTGAGTGAGGATACTGAGTACTACTGAGTAAGGATACTGAGCACTACTGAATAGGGATATTGAGTATTATCAATCAACTTAATCACATTGAGATTTTTGGGACATTCCATTCCACAATAGCAGAGTACACATTTACATGGAACATGCACCAAGATAGACGATATCCTGGGCTATAAAACACACTTGAACATATTTAAAATACTAGATGTCACATCAAGTATGCTGGCAGACCACAGAATTAATATATTGCTACCAATAGCAAGAGATAGCTGGAAAATTCTCAACTATTTGGTAATTAAATAACACAGCTCTAAATAACCCTTGGGTCAAAAAAAGCTTCAATGGAAATTTAAAATATTTTAAACTAAATGAAAATGAAAAAGTAATTCATCAAAACATGTGGGAGGTGTGAAAACAGTGAGTAGAAGGAAATTAAATGCATCTATTAAAAGGAAGAAAGGTAAAAAAAGCAATAATCTTTTTGTCCACCTGAAGAAATGAGAGGAAAAGGAGCAAAATAAGCCTACAGAAGACTTATTAACAAACTCTAACAAAAACTAGAGCAGAAATCAATGAAATTGAAAGCAGGAAAATAAGAGAAAAATCAAAGAAACAAAAATCTCATCCTTTGAAATTATCAGTAAAATTGGTAACCCCCTAGCTAGGTTAATTGAGAGAAAAAAAGAGAGAAGACCACATTACTAGTATCAGAAAAGAAAAGGGGGTCATTACTCTTGATCTCATAGACATTAAAGGATAATCAAGGAATACTGTAAACAAATCTATTCCCCAAAATCTGATGATTGAGGCGAAGTGGACTGATTCCTTGAAAGACACAAGCTCTCCAAACTCACACAAGAGGTATAGGTAGCATGAAGAGGCCTATATCTACTAAAGAAATTGAATCAGTATTTTAACATCTTCCAAAAAAGAAAGTAGAAGTCCCAGGTAATTTTGTTAGTGAATTCCATGAAATAGCTAAGGAAGCGAATAATGCCAATTCCAGAAAATAAAAGCAGAGGGAACATGTCTGAACACATTCTATGAGGCCAGCATCACCTAGCTAGCTGCCCAAGCCAGATAAAGAGATTGTAAGCAAAGAAAACTAGAAACCAGTGTCTCTCATAGACACAGAAATCCTTAATGAAATATGAGCAAACCAAATCCACGAATTTATAAAAAGGATAATGCATTGCAATGAAAAGAGATTCATTTTAGGACTGCAAGGCCGTTTCAACATCCATAAATCAGTCAGTGCAATCTATCGTATTAATAGACTGAGTAAGAAAAACCATATGCTAACATTAATAGGTGCTGAAAAAACATTTGGCAAAATGCAGCACTCATTCATGGTAAAAAGTCTTCCAAAAAACTAGGAATAGAGAAGAACTTTCTTAACTTCATAAAGGAAATATATGGCAGAAGCCCTACACTAACATCACATTGGTGTTACCTTAATTATTATTTTGTTAATTTTAACTAAGCTCCATGCCCAGCATGGAGCCCAACATGGGGCTTGAACTCATGAACCTGAGATCAAGACTTGAGCTGAGATCGAGCTGGATGCTTTACCGACTGAGCCCCCCAGGTGCCCCTGGTGTCACTTTTAATAGTGTGAGCTTGAATATTTTCCCCTTAAAGCAATAAAGCGAGGAAGTCTTCTCTTACCTTATTCAACGTCATACTGGAAGTTCTGCCTAATGAAATAAGACAAGAAGAATAAATAAAAAGGTATACAGACTGGAAAGAAAAAATAAAACTGTTTATTTTCAAATGATATGATCATCGACCTAGAGGACCCCAAGAGTCTACAAAAATAATTCCTGGAACTGATAAGCAAAATCACCGGATACGAGGCCAGTATACAAAAGTCAGTTGATTTATCTTATAGCAACAATAAGTGATTAGACTGTGACATTAAAAAAATAAAATCATTTAAAACAGCACCCCGAGAATGAAGCACTTAGATATGAATCTAACCGACTGGTTGGATTCTGTTTGCATTAAAGGATTGAAAGACGGAACAACATGAAGACATCGGCTCTTTCCAACCTGATCTGTAGATTCAGTGCAGTCCTAATCAAAATCTGGGCAAAGTATTTGGTAAATGTCAACAAACCAATTCAAAAGGCAGTAGGGCACTGGTGAAAGAGTAAGTACTGGTCCACGGGTAGAGGACAGGACCCGACCCACACAAACACGGTCCGCTGATTTTTTATTGTAATACAATTCATGGAGAAAGGATATTCTTTTCAGCCCATTGTGATGGGACAATTAGACACCCATATGCATTAAAAAAGAAAAAGAAAACAGATACAAACCCTTATGCAAAATTAACTCAAAATGGCTTGTGACCTAAATATAAAATATTCTATGAAACTTCTAGAACAATGCATAGATAAAATCTACATGATTTTAGGTTTGGAGATGAGTTCTTATTTATTTATTTATTTAAAGATTTTATTTATTTATTTATTTGACAGAGATCACAAGCAGGCAGAGAGTCAGGCAGAGAGAAAGGGGGAAGCAGGCTCCCGGCTGAGCAAAGAGCTCGAAGTGGGGCTTGATCCCAGGACCCTGGGCTCATGACCTGAGCCAAAGGCAGAGGCTTAACCCACTAAGCCACCCAGGCGCCCCTGGAGATGAGTTTTTAAACAACACCATGAACACAATCCATGGAGAAAAAAATAGATAAGTTGAATATTCTTTTTTTAAGTTTTTTTTTTTTTAATTTATTTGAGAGAGAGAGAGAGAGAAAGCATGAGCGGGAGGAAGGGGCAGAGGGAGAAGGAGAGGCAGACTCCTGGCTGATCAGGCAGCCTGACATGGGACTCGATCCCAGGACCCTGAGATCATGACCTTAGCCAAAGACAGATGCTTAACCCACTAAGCCACTCAGGCGCCCCTAGATAAGTTGAATATTCCTAAAGTTAAAAAAGTTTGCTCTGCAAAGAATGAGAAGACAAGCCACAGATTGGGGGAAAAAAATTTGCAAAACACGTTTCTGATGAAAAACCTGTATCTAAACTATACAAAGAATTTCAAAAATATAATAAGAAAAAAGAGAAGATTTTTAAAAACAGGCAATAAAAATGGGCAAAAAAAATCTGAAGAGACGCCTCATCAAAAAAAGGTATATAGATAACAAGCAGACTTGTCTCAGCCCACTCGGGCTGCCGTAACAGAACACCGTGGATGGGGTCTGCAAAATCAGAGCTATCTCTCCTAGTTTTGGAGGCTGGAAATCCGAGGTCAGGGCTCACACACGGTTGGGTCCTGGTGAGACCTGTCTTCCAGGCTTGCCGAGCCACCTTCTGGCTGTGTCCTCACATCGTCTTTCCTCCATGCGGGGAGAGCGAGATCTGTCTCTGCACATCTTTTTTTTAAGGGCGCTAATCCCATCGTGAGAGCCCCCCCCCCCATGACCTCATCTGACTCCAGTCACCTCCCAATGGCCCCGCCCCAATGGCACTGGGGGGTGGGGCTTCAGTGTATGAAATTTTATGAAACACAAACATCCAGTCCATATCAAAGCACACAAGAAGATGCTCCTTTGTCAGCATGGAGGCACAAATTAAAACAGTTACATGGCACGTCACACTCTTGAGAGTGGCTGAAGTCCAAAGCACTAACCACCCAAAGGCTGGTGAGGACATGACCGACAGGAACCACAGGAAGCTTTCTTCTTCGCTGGTGGGAACGCAAGCGGTCCCGCCACTCTGGAGGACAGTCCGGCCTTTCCTCACAAAGCTAAACGTGTTCTTACCGTCCAGTCCTGCGATGGCATTCCTTGCACGTGCCCAAATGATTAAAACACTTACGTCTATGCCCAAAATCTGCGTGTGAATGTGGATAGCAGCTCTGTTCATAATCTGGAAATGCCTGGAAGCAATCAAGACATTTCTCAATGGGTGGTGAGTATCAGGACCGAAGAACGCTTTCCGGGAACGAAGGGAGTCCCCTGTCGAGCCCTGAAAGACACAGACGCATCTTAAGCATGTGTTGACGGGGGACAGGCAGAGCTGTAAAGACGGAAGAACGTCGTCTCTCCACGCTGGTGGGAACCATCAGCAAGGTGAAGGACGACCTACGGGGAGAAAACATTTGCAAACCCTATGTCCGATAAGAAGTTAACACCCCAGATACATAAATAAAATCTTCTACCACTCAATAACCAAAAAACCCCAAAACCCGATTAACATTGAGCAAAGGGCGTGAACAGATATTTCTCCAAAGGTGATATATGATAGTCAACAGGGGCATAAAAATGTTCCCATCACTAATTACCAGGGAAATGCCCATCAAAAGCTCAGGGAGATGCCACCGCACACCTGCGGGATGGCCATTACAAGATAATAAAAAGGAAGCATTGGTGAAAGATACAGAGAAACTGGGAACTTGTGTCCCATTGGTGAAGACGCAAACTGGGGCAGCCACAGCGGAAAGCAGCATGGAGTTTCCTCAACAAATCAAGCATTAAATTGCCACATGACCCATTCTGAGTTTTGACCCTCCACAATTAAAATCGGGATCTTGAAGGGGCATGTACACCCCATGTCCAAAGCAGTGTTATTAATGACAGCCAAGGCGTGGAAGCGACTGAATATCCATTGGCAGACAAAGGGATCTTTTTTTAAAGTGGTTGATGCCTGGTGTGGAATATTACTCAGTCCTGAAAAAGGAACTGCTGCCATTTGCTGTGATGGGAAGAGCCTTGAGAGGAAGTTAGGTGAACCAAGTTAGCCACTGAAACACGAACAATGCATCACCCTGCGTTTGTGAGTTATCTAAGGAGTCAAACTCCTAGAGACAGAGAGTCGGTGGGGGCCGGCAGGGGCGGGGCCCTGGGACACCCAGTCCCAATTAAACAGGACAGATCAGCTCTGGGGACCTGCCACACAAAATGGAGCCCAGAGACAGCACTAGGTCGTGCACTTAAAATTCTGCTAAGAGGATAGCTCCTGCGCCATCTGTTCGAGGAAAAAAAAAGAGGAAAATACCCGTGACATACAAATGCAGTGCATTTTTTAAAGGAATCCTTCCATCCTCTATAATGTTCTCTCCTGTCCTGATCCCGCTACAGAGTGAATTAGGTGGACACAAGGACCCCACGCTCTCCCACACACCCTGCGTGGCACGATGACATTTAAGACGAGTGTGGCCCTAGTCCAACGTCATCCTGAATGGCCGGGTCAAGGACGTCTGCCCGTCTGGGGTGCCCGTTGGGTGCAGGCCAGTTCCCAGGACTGCCTTTGTTCTTTGTGCCGGGGGCAGTGGCTCCCAGCCAGCCACAGAGTTCCAGAAGCACCTTCTCAAAATCCAAATGGAGGGCGTGTTTAGGGAGGAGGACCCCAGGCAGCCTGAGGATTGTAAGGATGCCCAGCCCCCCAGAGGAGGGGCGTTGTCAGCTTCATATCGGGTCCCCTCCATGTCCCACAGTGGGGAGAAAGGGACATCGTCAATCCCAGGGCCATCGTCAAGCCCCAGAGCCAGGGGCTGGGCCTCCAGAAGGCCAGGCCAGCGAGTCCGGGTTGCCTCTCAACCAGGCAATCATAACGGGCTGATGTGACCCCGTGAGTGAGCCCCTTCCTGTGTCCTGGTACCATGAGGCCCCCACAGCACGCCCTACTTCGGAAAATGTGCAAAATCAAAACATATGGTGCCATGTGTTGAGTAACTACTGCTTGCGTGACCGTCTCTCCCACTCAGGGCCGTTGCTCTCACAATAACCCCACTGAGCAGTCATAGCCCTGTTACCAAAACCTACGGCTCAGAACATTCCGGAACATGCTCAGGATCCCATGGCTGGTCAGTGCAGGTGCGTCCTTCAGACTCCACGATGTCCGGCTGTTTCCACCCCTCCTGATACAGCCCGTGGGTGTGACTCTGACCCCGCCTGGGGACACTTGGCTGTATCTGGAGACACTGTGGGTTGTGACAATCGGGCGGCATGTGGTAGGGCAGGGAAGCTGCTGAGTGCCCTCCGACACACAGGACAGCCCTGACCGCAGAGAACGAGCCGGTCCCCAGGGGCCATCATGCCCAGCGGAGAAACCACTCTGCAGCCTGAGGGCCGATGCGCGGCATTCTGAAGGGAGGGCGGGCGGCGGTTCCTGGGAAGCTGTTCGCCGTGTGCCGGCACCAGGTGGGCCGCAGAGCCTCAGAGCAGGTGTGTCTGGGGGTGCCGGAGAGGCGAGACCACCGGCTGGGCCAGAGTGGGTTCAGGGGTGGCGCTGAGCCCCCCTCCCAGGCTCCCGTGGCCATCACCAGGGAGTCAGTGTGGCGGTGGCTTTTGGGTGTCCCCTCACAGCCCATGTCCCCATCCTTGGAACCTGGGAACGTGGCCTTGTCTGGGGAAAGGGTCTTGGCATATGTCAGCAGGGTAAGGATCTTGTTACAACAGCGTCTCTCATCACCTGGCTGGGCCCTCAAGCCAATGACTTTGTAAGAGACAGAAGGGGGAACTGAGACTCAGCCGAGCGGCCACATGACCACAGGTGCAGGGACGGAGGGACACGGCCACCAGCCCAGGGATGCCTGGAGCCCCCAGGAGCTGCAAGAGGCCGAGGATCCCCCGGAGCCTCCAGAGGGAGCGCCCTGCCGACACCTGGGTCTCAGACTTCTGGCCTCCAGGCTGTGAGAGAACAGTCCCCAGCGGTGGTCAGCTGTCAGGCCCAGAAAACTAATAAAACGGGTTTTGCCTTTGGGTTCCAAGCTCTTTCAAGGGAAGTGCGCAGGGCTGCGTGAAATTCAGAAGTGTCCATGAGAATGTGCATCCAGGGGCCCACGGCCCAGGTCCCAGGTCCCTGCACTCACCCTGCCTGTGGCCTAAGCCCGGGCGCTGGCTGGGAGCAGCCAGGGGTCCCTCTCCTGAGCGTGAGAAGGGCAGGCAGGGGTCAAAATCTGTGGGCGCTGGGGCTCCCGGTGGGGCTGACACAGATGCTCCCAGGATGGCAGGCGGGGCGATTTGGGGGCGCCCCTCCCCACTCTGTAGGTCACGGTCACTGCGATGATCTGACGGATCCTGAGCTTGGTGTCTGTGCAGTGATGCCTGTTCTCCTCGCCACATTTTGGCTTTCCACAAAGCACCCCCACAGGGCTTGTGCTGTTGGGTCGGGCAGGCACCTGGCATTCCCACTCCACAGATGGGGACACTGAGGCTCGGGGGCCGGGTCTGTCCTTCGGGAACTTCATGCCACCAGAAGCAGGAGGCCCGACTCCAAGTGCTTCAGATCACATGGTGGAGGTCCAGGCGCAGGCAGGGCCGGTCCCCTGAGGTCTCTCTCCTCGTGTGTGGACAGCCATGCTCTCCCTGTGTCCCCACGGGGTCTTCCCTCCATGCGGGTCTGTGTCCTGATGTCCTCTTCTTGTAAGGACCCTGGTCACCCCGGATCAGGGCCACCCCAGTGACCCCATTTCATCCTAGTTACGTCTTTAAGACTGGGTCTCCCCAGACGGCCACACTAGGGTTGGGGCTTCCACATAAGAATTTAGGGGCCACGGCTCAGGCCAGAGCAGCCGGTCTCCGGTCTTCCCCGCTCACCCGACTTCCCTGTGTTGGTTTACGCTGCACTGACGGCGTCGAAGGAGAAGGAGAGTCGGTGATCAGAGGCTTTCCTCCCGGCCCGTCCTCCTGGCTCCTCTGTACGCAGGGGGCAGAGGGTTGGCAGACCGTGCACGGGGCAAGGGGGGCAATAAAATCACAGACTTGGCTCTGCGTTCCTCGAGAGAAACATACACGGGAGGGAGACCTACAAAACCAAACTGTGATTTCTGCGATTCTGGCTCGAGTTAAACGCTCTCATATTTGCATGTGAGACCGGCATCAAGCAGGGTGCGGGGGGGGGGGGGCCCTGGTGGGGGGCCTTCCCCTGGGCCCCCGGGCGGTCCCCCGGGGGGGGGTCCCTGCTCAGCGGGGAGCCTGCTTCACCCTCTCCCTCTGCCTCCCTCTACCTGCTTGTGCTCTCTGTCAAATAAATAAAGTCTTTTAAAAAAATAAAAAATAAAGCTGGCTGTATAAGCTTTATGTCACACGATATAACGACGAATGTTAAAATCCATGCTAACGATTTAAGTGTAAAACAGAATTTTTCTGCTTACAGCAATATTAGGTCGTGCTTCAAACAACGCCATTGAGAGTCAATGCAGAGGCTGTGAAGTAGGGAGAAAGCTTGAGGTTTTGGTGCCTTGAGGGTATTTTACCCTGCTTCGATCAAGGGGCCCTGCATTTTCCTTTCCTACCGGGCAGAATTACGTCGCCGGCCTTCCGGCCTACACAGGTGCTGCTCCCGGCGTCCGAGCAGCATCCCTGCCTCTGTCCTGAGGGGTCGTCCCATGCCCCCTGCGGCAGCAGAGGGGACACCTCAGCACTGCGGGCCTTGGATCCGGTCACATGCCCACTGCTGCCTGATCCCACGGACCGTCCCCATGGGCGCCCCACCAGGCCGGCGCCACCCCCAGGGACTCCCCAGGGAAGATCTGGCTGCGCTAGGGAGTGCAGAGTGGACGGCCGGGTGCACAACCCGTGAGTGTCCACGGCGTGCGCTCTCCTCAGGCCTGTGGGCTGCCACGGGAATCCACCACAACTTTAACTAATTATGCATCCGTCCTTTGTGACTCTCCCTCCCAGAGTGAGGTGACTGAGGGCAGAGCCATGCTGTGCCCGCAGGGCAGGGAGTGACACCCGCTGAACAGAAAACCTCCTGGGCCACGGGATGGGCCACAGAATTGGTGGCAGAGGTTAAGACACTCACCCAGGGTCACAGCACAGGCCAAAGCCCAGGCTCCTGGCCAGCAGCCCGGCGTGATTTCTTCCAGACCTCCCTCCCCGGTGGGTCCAAGGTCAGGCACCACCTTCCAGATCGGGGCTGCAGGGGGGCCCCTCGTGACCGTAGCCTTGGCCCCGCTCCGCCTTTTCCTTCTAGAAGATTCCATCAGTGCGCCTTATCCTGCTTGCGAGGGAGTGTCCATCGGTCCCCACAGTGGTGGTGTCCTGTATCTGACTCGGGGCCACACACAGAGGCTGGAGCATGACTTCTCCGGGCCGGTGCTCTGAAGGTCCATTACAGGGGAGTTCACACAGGAGGCTGTGGACAACAGGCGGGTGTGTTGGGTTAGCGGGGGACAATCAAGCCCTCGAGTGCGCTGCTTCAGGAATCAGTCAGGAATGATCAGAGATGACTCATTTGCCAGCTCATGGGCCTGTGCGAGGAGGGAAGGTGCTGATCTCCGGCAAACTGCTCATTAACCAGAGGGACAGGCATGGGGGCGAGTTCCCCTTAGCCCCTGGCAGGTGCACGAGGTGTGGGTGGGCCTCTGCCCCCAACGCTGCCCTGCTCTGCTTCCCGGGATCCCCAGGCACCTCAAGGGGGGCCTGGCGAGCAGCTCCTTCCTGCTGGGGCGGCGGGGCATGCCCCGCTCCGCCCTCCACGTGGGGGCTGTGGTGACCCGGACCCCAATGAAGAAAGGCTGGGCCTACCCCCGCTCCTCAGGGCCCAGCGCGGAGCCCTGCACGGACGCCCCCAGGCAGCTGCTGGCAACCAGGCAAAGACGGCTTCCGGCCATTCTGCACGCAAAGCAGATGACCAAGAGCTTGGTTTAGTTCGATAGCAATCGGATCGTGAATGACTCAGGTGCCCGTGCTTGAACCTCGAGGAACGTGGAGCCACGAGACAGTCGCGGGAGGTCCTCGGGTGAGGAAGGTGGGCACAAGCAGGGCCCCCAGAGGAGAGGACCGGGTTTGCATGGAAGACGACAGCTGGCCAGCTCAGCCCAGCCCAGCCCACAGAGGGGGAGACTGAGGCTCGGGGACCGGGTCACAGGCCATCCCTGGGGGCTCTCCTCTCCCACGAGGTGATTTTGGGGTCCTGTCCGTGACAGCCCATCCACCTCACTTCCTTCCACTGAGTCCAGGGTGAAAGAGGGGTGCCTTCCTGCATGTCTGCACATTCCTCCATGCTCTGCCTTCCGGAGCCGGAGCCTCATTTCCATCCCCTGAATAATGGTCGTCCTAGTGACCGGCTGATTAAGGAAAGAATGTGGCCCGTGGGTCTGCAGGACCCGGAGGCTGGATCAGGAGCAGCACCGGGCTCTGCTGGCCCTGCCTCCCCCGTGGGAGCCGGCCGACCACGGTGCCGTGTGGAAGCCCCGGGCACCGGGAGGAGGTGCAGGCTGGAGTTCCAGCACCAGCCACCAGCCCCAGGACGGGAGGGAGCCTCCGACGGACCCCAGTGCAGCCAGCAGCTGGCTGCTAACACACCAGAGGCCCCGAGCTGAGCCGGTCAGCATCCCCCGCCACGCGGGAAAGAGGAAAGGACGTGGCGCTATGTCAAGCCCCTGCGTTCTGGGGTGGTTTCTCACTAGGATGCACCGGGATTCGGAGATGAGGTTCAAGATCCCGCAGGCCTTGGAGACGGAGGGGGCAGACCCATGAGAAAGGGGGCCACCCTTTGTCGATCTTCCCCGGGGCTCTTACAGGGAGCGGCCCGCGAGTAGAACGACGCATGGACGGGCTGCCCTTGGCTTTCCCATGCTCCCCATGACAGCTTTTCGTGGCGCCTGGCCAGCCTGTGACCTTAAATGTTTTGCTGAAAAGGGTACCTCGTTAGAAAGTAAATGTGCCTGTCACCCAACCGGTATGTGGCGTGGCGGGTGGGGGGAGCTGCCTAGCAGCAGGGTCCCTTCAGGACAGACCGTCCCCGTCGCCTGCCACCAGGAACCCCGGAGAGGTCTTTCTTCAGAGGTCCCTTCCCAGGGCCACGAGATGCCCTCTGCCAAGTTCACGGCCCGTCATGGAGGCGGAGATCCTGGCTTCCAGGAGAAGGGCGCGTCTGCTCCGAGTGCTGAAGCCGCCTCGTTCGGCTTCGGGCGCCATGCTCCCCCACGCAGATGCCCCACTTCTGCTCTGCTGAGCTTGACCGCTCACTGGAGCGCTTCCGGTGTCTCGAAGGGTGAAGAGGCCACCTTTCCCCGGCGATTCTTCCGTTCTCCCTGCCCCTGGGGTCGCTGTCCTGTTTTCTTGTACCTTCACCGGCAGGAAACATTCTGGATGGTTCTCAGCAAGGTTCTTCTGTGTGGGGCTGCAGGTTCATGCACTCTGGGGTGTGCCTGGTGGGACAGCAGTGTTTCCTCCACTGTCCCCTAAATGTCGGGTGTGAGGACAGGAGCCCGTCCGAGGAATGTGCCTGAAAACCCTTGCTCTTGGAGGGAGGTTTTGGCATGACCAGGGGTCGACTGTCACCTGATCCAGACACGGTTTTTCAGTCCCAACGGGGGCCCCCACAGACCCGGCTCTCCCCTTCCAGAGCTGGGTCCATCTGGCCCAAGTCAGCCTCTAGCAAGGGGGACAGTGTGGAAGGGCAGGTGGTTCCTACGCGGCCCTACCCCGTCCTGAGCCCAGCTCTCCCCACAGGCCCCCTGCTGCCCGATGGCCTGAGGGGGGCCCCTCACTGTGCCGTCTCATTGGGTCCAGGTCCCACCAGACATGTGTGTTGGTTTTCTGTGGCTACGCTGTGTGGCTTAAAGACATGGAAAGTCGATTCTCCCACAGTTCTGAGCAGAAGTCCAAACTCCAGTATCCACAGGGCTGTGCTCCTTTCCGGGAAGCTCTGGGGGACCCTGGGCTCCCAGACCTATCACTCCAGGCTCTGCCTGTCTTCCCATTGCCCTCCTCTCCGAGTCTCCGGGTCTGCCTCAGTTCCTATAAGGTCACTTGTCGTCTTTCAATCTTGAACTTGATGACCTCCACAAAGATACGATTTCCAAACAAGGTCCCACTCACGGGTCCTGTGCTTGGGGCTTAGGATATGTTGGGGGCACCAGGGAGCCTCCTAAACACGGTTTGTGCCTTCACACAACCCCCCATTCTGCTCCTTATTGTTTGTGGACTGATCCATGTGGGGGCACGTCTTCCAGAACATTTCTTAACGAAGCAATGTGTTAACATTCTGACTGGTTATCAAAGAAATTTAATCCTGTTGGGAAACGTGTATCAATCTTCGACATGCCCGTTCCTGGGCATGTAGATCTTACCAGGCTCAGACTGGACCGGGGCAGCAGACGCCCGGCGACCTAGACCCTGAGTGGCTTCTCCGATGCTTTAACCTCCTGGAGCAGACAGGCCTGAGCACACCTGCATTTGTTATCCATTGCCTTGTGCTTACCGAGCCTCTTGCTGTGTCAGACTTTGGACGAGACCTGGGGATTCAGAAGAGAGTAGAGGGAAGGTGCGGAATTTCTGGCTTTAGAGATGGAGGAAGGGCCCAGGAGCCGAGAAATGGGGCAGCTTCTAGATGTCGGAGGAGCGAGGAAATACATTTCCCCTTCGAGCTTCCGGAAGGCAGGCGCCCGGCAAGTAGAAATCCGTGTCACTTGAGCCCCTGAGCTTGCACCTGACTCAGCCTCTGGGAAGGAGCCCAGGCCGTGATGGGGTCTCAGAAATGTCCGGCGTGGCCACGGGTGCACTGTGAGCCCCTCCCGCGGATGGACACACGGAGTGGGGCTCCCACAGCTCCTCATTTTGGGGAGAGTGAGAGAAAATCTTCGTTTGGAAGAAAGATATTAACTGTATGATGCTTGCTGGGCAGAAACAAAGGTGGTGTTTTGTAGGGCGGCCGCATGGCCGAAGGAGGTAGCGGGGTCTGCCCACGCCTCCAGACTCAGCTCAGTGCCGCAGGGCTGGTGCTCTGCGAACCCCGCCAGCTACCCCGGGAGGCTCTGACAGTTAGGGGCGCCCCAGGTGCCTCATCTTTCTGGCAGCCCCTTCTCATAGCTCAGCCACCAGTTGGCAGAGCCTCCACCCCAGGCAGAACCAGTGACACCAGGTCCCCCAGAGGGGCGCACGCAGCAGCCCACCAGCGTTTCCAGCTTGGAGGTGGGAGTCCAAGCCGTGGCTCCCACGTCCTCCTGCTCCCACCTCCTTTTCTCCCGGGAGTAGCTGCTCCGTGCAGGGGCCTCCCCGCCATGCCGGGAGCTCTCCCGGGGCCTCCATCCACTGGGCGTGGGTAGGGGTACCCGGCAAGCAGCCACATGGACAGCTGCCTCTAGGACGCTCTTACTCCAGGATGGTTGTGTGGTTTCTGTCTCCTGACTGCACTTGTCACAGTCGCAACTGCGTTCAGGGAGGACGATGGAGTGAGCGGGCGTCAGGACACACGGGGAAGGAGGGCCCATCCAGGTGGGGAGCTCATCAGGCCAGCACTGGCCTGCTCTGCTGGGGCTGTCCTGCAAACTTCCTGGTGGGGCTCACTGCAGGTAGTGACGCTGTCTCACAGCTGCTGGGGTGTCCAGGAGGGGGGTCCTGGGCCCGGAGAGCCCTCAGTCACTCCCAGGGTCCCTAACACCCCCCTCCCTGCCCGCTCTTGTGCCCTCCCCAACAGTAGACATCAGCCCCAGCTGGCCGGCAGAGGTGGGCCAGGCACTTACCTTGGAGAATGGAATCTCTCTGAAGGGTGGAGAGCAGAGGCCAGTGTGTCCTTAGAAATATTCTTCATGCTCCTTAAGAAGATGCAGCTTTGAAAAAGACTTATCTCCAAGAAAGACCACCGATGCCCATAAATTCCATGCCTGTGCTCATACCATCTGCCTGCATTTTCTCCAGAATGTTCCCGGGGTTCTCCTGGGGTTGGCAATCACCAGCTGGGCCCGGGGATGCCACCGACACCGGGAGGAAGCAGGGGCCACTCCTGTTGCTGGCTAGGGCAAGCTCAGGATGATGTTTTCTGGTCCCTAGAAACCTGAGCTGACACAACATGTTCTTTTTAGAAAAAGTCTTCATGGATCACGGAGTTTGGATGGCAGAACCGGTGAAACTGAAATCCAACATTTCTCGTGTTTTTATGGTACCATGTGCCTGCCTCTCCCTCCCAGTTCTTTAGTTTTCCCGTTGTGATGAACGGCATGCACGTTTGGTCCTGGGTCTGCCCTCTGGAGGTGGTTGCAGGTGGGTCGCAGCCAAGGCTGGCCGGCCAGCAGGGCTCCCCTACTCTGCACTTCACATGTGGGTCTCCTGCCCCTCATTACAGCCCGTGCCAATGTCCTGGGGCTGCCGAGACCAACAGCCATGAACCGAGTGGCCTAAAAGAACAGAAACCGATTCTCTCACAGCTCTGGAGACCAAGGTGTCTGGGACCAAGGTGTCGTAAGGTTGGTTCCTTCTGGACTCTGTGGGGAACAGGAGGGGAATCTGCTCCGGGTGTCTCTTCTGGACTCCAGTGGCTGCCCCACTTTTGCTGCTCCTGGGTTTGTAGACACGTCCCTTTAGCCTCCCCACCCCATCTGCATGTTCCCTTGTAAGGACCCTGGTCATGGAGTTAGGGCCCACCCTCATCCAGGTGCATACATGTCATTATTCATGTGTAACCCACCCCCCACCAAGAGTGCACTGCAAGGTAAGAGTGAACCCCAGTGTCAGCTATGACTGGGTGACAATGACGTGTCCACGTGGACTTTAGTGGTTCCTCGCAGCAGAAGTCCGCAGCTCACCCCCAGCCAGTGGGGCGCTGGCTGGCCGGGCTCTGCTCACCGTCTCCTTCGTTTTCAGTCTGGGAGCAGGTGCGGCCCGTCTGCCGGGCTTGCGAACTCGCGGATCTCGAGGCAGGGAGAAAACCACCGGGCAGAACCAAGTGGAGACCCCCGGAGCTTCTGTTCAGAAATGGCTCAGGTCACCTGCACGCACACTCCCTTGACCAAGCCTAACATCGGGGGGTGGGGGGTGACCCTGGCAGGGGCGGGCCCTTGGAGATGGCCAGAAAATGCTTGACACAGACATAACCCATTTCTGCTGGCAGTGGCCTGAGCAGCCCGAGAGGAGGCCTGCCTGATGCGGGAGCTCACAAGAGCCCAGCAAACACAGACACGGGACGGCAGGACCGAGCCCTGGGGTCCCGCTGGCCTGATTCATCTCTGACTTCTCCAGATTCAGGAATCAATAAATAACTCAGTGTTTTTCCTTAAACCCATTGAGGTGAGTTCTCTGCCCACAGAGGGGGACGGACGGGGTCTTATTGACCGTGGGGGCCTTAGCCGATCTTCCGCGTGGCAGAAAGGTACCATTGCACGTCGTGCCCTGAGCACCTTCAATGTGTCTGGCCCTGTCCCTGGCACAGGGACCGATGGAAGATGAAGATGTGGTTGTGCATTAGAGGCCTTGCAATACCGTGGGGCCTGGTAAGAAGCCAGCATGGCCAGAGCAGCGTGTGCAAACAATAGTGGGACAGACGAGGGGCACGCCTTTGTTCCAGAAGGAAGGACCTCTCCCACCTGAGCAGCGTGGCTCCAGGTGATGGCTGAGGTCAACTTCAGCAGTGTCACGGCTCATAGGTGGGAGACTGGAGAGGGGCTTGTGGCCTTGCTGGGGCTGAGCAGGTCTCCGAGTGGCTGGGATGCTCCCTGGGCCGTGGCTGCTCGTGAATGTTGACCATTGGCTGGGGGCTCTTCGGTAGCACCGGCTGCTTCCCATGGGGTCAGTCCTCCCACCGTGGCAAGGTCAGGGACTCCAGGGTATTAGTCAGCAGTGTGCAGAGAAACAGAATCAATGGGAGATGTGTGTGTGTGTGTGTGTGTGTGTGTGTGTGTGTGTGTGTGTGAAGGCATTAATTACAGGGAGTTAGCTTGAAGCCCTGACCCAAGGGAGCCAATGGTACAAGCTCTGGTCCAAATCTGAGTTCAAAGTCAGGAGACCAAAGTCCAGCTCAGAGACAGTCAGGAAGCCTTCCTCAGCCTCTTGTTCTTTTTTTATTTTTATTTTTAAAGATTTTATTTATCTGTTTGAGAGAGAGCATGAGCAGGGGGAGAGGGAGAGGGAGAAGCAGGCTCCGCACTGAGCAGGGAGCCCGACGTGGGACTTGATCCCAGGAACCTGAGATCATGACCTGAGCCAAAGGCAGATACTTCACTGACTGAGCCAACCAGGCACCCCTTCAGCCTCTTGTTCTCTTCAGCCCTCCCCTCACCTGATCAGACAAGGCCCACCCACATGGGAGGACAATCTGCTTGACTCAGTCTACTGATCCGAATGTTAATCTCATCCAGAAACCATCACGGACACACCCAGAATTATGTTTAACCAACTATCTCCCTCCCGCCATGACCCAGTGCAGTTGGCACATGGCATTGACCCTCACACACGGTGACATCATTGACCACAGAGCTGGCACAGCAAGTGCAGGATTTGCCCTTTGGAGTCGGCGCCAGCTGCTCAGCACACTGCCGCCCTGGGCCCCATCCCCATGTCCTCACGTGGGCTCCCATCCCTCTCCACGCTTCCCAGGCTCTGTGCATTCCTGAACAGACCTCTCGGTCCAGCGGGGTCTCTCACGGGCTCTGCGTCCAGCATCTGTGAACAATCCGGCCCTGTTTTATTGTTCGTTGGGTAAACAAGCTGGATTATGAAGAACAAGTCCTTCTTCCTGATTCTTGCCCCACGCAACCAACCCGACCAGCCTGGCCTGTTCTGAGCCAGGCAGCTGGCACCCCTTGTCCTCAAAGGGCCTGGAGACACGGGGGGCCGGGTGGAGTGCTGAGAAGCAGGCATCTCCTCTCCGCGGCTGACCAGCTGTCCATCGGTGGCCCCTGCTTTCCGCCTGATGCTTGAGGTTATAAAATCCCCTCAAGAAACCAGTTTCCTTCACGCTTACTGAGCCCGTGTATCCAGCACACAGCAGCTGAGGGCCTCTTAGCACCAGCCCTGAACCCCACACTGAGGATTCAGAGTGACCCAGACATGGCCTCTGTATCATGCCAACCAGGGAAAGGGACCCCTGCCAGAGAAGGCTAGCCCCTCTGTCAACGGGATGACATGGGAGAATGGGGGCTGGGTGGCGCCCAGGGGAGTCACCCAGCACCGAGCATCAGGGCAGGCTGCCTGGAGGCGAAACCGTCCCACAAGAGTGCTGAGGACTGTGAAGGGTTGGAATCACCCAGGAGAAACGGGAATGGCATTGTCAGCGAGGGAATACCATAGGCACAGGCGGGATCTCCAGGACGGATTTGATTCCGCTGGACCGTTGTGGGGTGTCAGCCTGGAGGGTCATGAGCCGTGGGTGTAGGGCCAGGCAGAGAGCCTCCTCCCCCACCCAGCAGCCCTGGGGATTATTCTGCAGACAGGGAGGGCTCTGGGGGAGGCATGGAGCATGGTCAGAAAGGAGAGCTTCTCACATCTCCCAGTGAACCTCAAGTGGCCCCGTGTTCCCAGAGGAGCACAGCTGGAGGGTCCTGGGGTTCCCGGCCCCTCCCGTGTCGCTGCCTCCCTTCAGATGCCCTCAGAGCCCGCTGCATCTCGTAGGGGAAAGGGGGACCCATCGGGGAGCCCAGCAGCTACCTGCGCCCCTTCTCCCCCCTCCACATGTCATCTCTGGGGGACAGACCTCAGGAGCGGAGGGTCCCCACAGATGCCATGGGGCATCACAGGGTCAGGGGAGTAACTCCACTTCCCCAACGCCTGGGTTCCGAAGGGACCTGGAACGGGAACTGCATCAAGACAAAGGCGCTGTGTCCTGGTGGCGAGCGCCTCCCGCTTTCCCACGTCAACAAAGAGCTGATTGAGGCTCTGCGCTTGTCTCCTCGGCTGCTCTCCCCTTTATCTTCCTCGAGGTGCGGCTGAGTCTGAGCGAGGGCGGCCGCGAGGGGATGAGGCATCAGTGACCCGCATACGGCTCTGCCAGCCACCAAGCCCAGGGTCAGGGCCAGCCTGGGCGAGAGAGGTGGGCTTCCTCGGACCTGCAAGCCTCCTCAATTTTGTTAAGTGTTTTTATGGCCAAAGACCAACGAACAATAACCTTGGCCAAAAATTAAAAAAAAAAAGCCCACAGTGTATGTACTTTTACATAAATTGTATCAGGGCTGTGCTTCCCGTGCAGGTCAGACTGAGAGCCAGGACTCAAGGTCATCCAGAAGCCCTTGTTACCGACAGGTGTCCTGACCGTCTGTCCCACCGCGCCCCTCCCCCGCCCCACGAGCCGGGGACCATGACCTGAACGCTCGGAGGTTGTCTTTATTTGGCCCGCGATTTTCTGAGGACTGGAGCCCAGCTAAAATGTCATTTCCATGGGTGATTTACGCCCCGTTCCTCTCCGGGCGGCTGGAGTCAGTTCCACGAGCCTGAGACAGCAAATGGCTCACATCTCAGGAGCTCTTTTCATGCTGAACAGCGCTGGGCAGTACGGGTTGTCCCCTGGCCTGCAGAGCAGAACCCGGCTGGGAGAGATGGCGAGACACCCGAATGTCACCCAGCCAGCAAGCGGCAGGGCTGAGACTTCATTGTTTTATAGCTTTATTGACGTAGAATTGAGATACAATACACCGGCCATTGGTCGGGAGAACGATTTGCTGTTTTGACACATCCCCACACCAGGGTTTCAGCCTTATCACCACCGGCATTTGGGGCTGGAAAATCTCTGTTCAAGGCCATCCCGTGCCTTGCGGGCTATTGAACACCGTCCCCGGTCTCTACTGGCTAGACTCCCGCAGCAGCCCCCCAGGGGAGACAGCAAGAATGTCTCCAGTGTCCCACGAGGGGCAACATTGGTCCCCGCGTGAGAACCGTGGGTGCACACCCACACGACCATCACTGGGCATCTTTAATTTGAAATCGACCCAGATTGTCGTGTGTAGATAACTCACTCCTCTGTGTTCCTGCCGTGTGTCTGCGGTGTGGACGGATCACACTTTGCTTGTCTGCTGACCTGCTGATGGACAGCCGGGCTGCTTCCGAGTTTTGTCTCTTCCGACAGAGCTGTTACGGACATCCCCGCAGGAGTCCTCGCACGGACCTCAGCTTTCCTGTCCCTGGCTGGGTCGGACGGCGGGCGGGGGTTGGTGTATGTGCTTTAGGTCTTGAGAACCTGCCACGCTGTTCCCCAACGTGGTCAAGGCTCTGACTCCAATCCCCCCATCTTGGTGCTCTTTGCTTCCCACCATTGGTCTTCCAGATCCAGGACAAGGCAGAGCCCCGTGGGCAGGGTTTCTGGGAAAAGGGAGGCCAGTGGGAGATTATGGATCATCGAGAAAGGGCCAGAAAGGGGCAGGATGTCAGGAACCAAAGACTTTTCCTGCAGGACAGGACTGGGCGGCCACAGCATGCTCCCCAGGTCTTACTTTTCTCATCCCAGATGGATGGAGAAACCGCCTTCCTGGGAGCCTGGGGCTGCCCTGACCCAGCATAGGTCGCATTCCACAGACAAAGTAGCCGATTTCAATGACTTAACTCTTTCAAGCCAGGAGAGATGAGACTCTCCAATAGGAGAAGGACACGTAGGTTCTGGGAACCCACTCCTTGTGTGTCCCCTGATTCCTATAGGAACTGCCAGATTCTTTAAACTTCTTCCCCTAAGCTGCCTCCGTGAATAACTTATCTGTGTTGTAGAAACAAACACACAATAAACTTCCAGAAGGCCTAACGGGGCACTTGTTTTCTTTCCACTCATGTGGCTTCAGCGTTCAGCGGCAAATTCCACTAGAACGGAAGAATCTGTAATCTTCAGGGCAGGCCCGGGAGTGTCGGAGAACCAACGAGACCTTGCAGGAACGTTTTCTCTCAAATCCTTTAATAAAGATTTCAAAATGGATCTAATGACAGAATGAGTCATCCCGAATTCTTGCATTAAATGGGATTTCTTTTTTCAAAGCTAAATACAAACCTTTTAATTCGGTAAACAAATAGGGCACAAAGACTTCATTTTTCTTACCTCTAGAAATGTGGGGATTACAATTTAATCCATCATTTTAATGAGAAACAGATTAGCTCCATGTAGTACACTCAGAATTAGTCCTAAGTATAATATTATTTTAGAACATTATGTCTGTTCACTGAGAGACTGATTAAACTGTAAGGTTTTGGGGTTTTTGGTTTTGTTTTTGGTTTTTTTTGTTCTTTGGGTTTTTTGTTTTTGTTTTTGTTTTTTTGCTAATTGTTGAATTGGAGTCATTTGAAAATATGGGGACTGTTTCTAGAATGACACCGCAGAAGTTTTACCTCTGATCAGTGAGACTGGGTAGGGGTTGGTCACAGTAGGAGAAAGGCTTTTCTCGCGGATATGCTGTTGATCAGGTTTGGACTTCTTTTAAACCTCTATGTAATCATGTTCTAATTTAAAAAGAATGCAAAACAGCATTTGTGAGGAATCACCCTTAATTCCCCTAAACCAAAAGGCAAATATGGTTAGCGTTTGAGTCCGCATGTTATTTATGGGTGTACGCAAGCGTGGGAGCTTTGCATACATACATAACAAGAGAAAGTTTCAAACTAGCCATTTTCCAGTCTACAAAGTGGAGACACTGGTTAACAAATGTATCTCATTTAACGCGAAAGTAGTTCGCTTTTGCTACAGTAATGAAAAACCCTGAATCGTTCTGGCTTTCCGTGTTCCTTACTCACAGGTTGGGGGCTGCCCCTGGCCCTACCAGCCCCGCTGGGCTCTGCTGGACGGGGGTCCAAGCTGCGGGTCGGAGGAACTTTGGGTCTGTTGTGGCCCCCACATCCCTTGTTTTCGGACAGGCTGACGGAGCAGCCCCGAGCTCGGGGTATCATAATGTGTGAGGGTGTCGCACCTGTGCAGGCTCAGAATGGTCAGTCCCATCCAGATTCCACGGAACAAGGCCAGCCAGAGCTATGGGGTGGGTGGGGATGTGCCCTCGGCCCCCGGAACGGCGGTGGGGTCGGGGGGAGAGTGGAGTGCAGCAGCTATTTTCAGAACGACAGTGTCATCCTTCTGAAGGTTTAGTCTCCAGCCAGGTCTTTAAGAAACACACACATTTCCTCCTCTATGATGTTAGAAGAAAATCTGAGCCTCACTTGCAGTAGTCTTCATGCTCTGATCCCTGTTGCCAGCCCAGATCTCCCCCTTCTCTGGTGCCAGCTGGGGCCCCCATCATAAGACACGCAGCAGGACCCCTTGACAACATTGCTGTCCCCAGACCGGGCTCTCCACTGACTCGCAGGCCGGCTGGCCGGTTTCGGATACATGCTTCCAGTCCTGCAGTGAAATGTGTGGGGCGATGCCCCCGCTTCGGGCCACGGTAGCCCCATCGGCCCCCAGGCCCCCATACGGATCATCAGCGCTTCCCCGCAATTCGCCGGGCATGGGGGTTCACCGCAGCGTTGGAGGCTGTTACTCCCAGGACTCGGAGAGACCGGTCCGGTTAAGAACAACAAGTGCCGCAATGAAGTCTCAGGGAGGAAGTCAGGGTTCCGAGCGGGACGGCAGGTCGGTCCTGACCTTGGGGTGCCACCAGCAGGCACACACACCCCTCTCCTTTGCACACGCACTCCAGGATCTGTGCACGGAGCTCCGGCCTCCCTTCCTCCCCCTCGGCATGAAGCTCTTTGAACTAGACACGAAGCCACCGCACGTAGCTGCCTTTAACCGTGGGTTCTGTTTAATTTGTTATTTTTAACAACACACACGGCGACACTCACACCTGCACCAGCCTCTGAAGCCCCCCCACCAGCTCTCATTATAGAATAAAATAAAAAATCAGATATGGAAGTAATCCATATTTAGTGGTTCTTCAAATCATTAATGGCTCCCTCCACAGCCGTCCGTGGGTCCAGTGCACGGCTATGGAGCCTCCCTGCTCGACTCCCTCAGTGCCTTTCACGGTGGCGAAACACGGTCCCCTCTCTGCCCGCAGAGCTCTCGGTGGACGCCGCCCGCAGCACAGCAAGGCAGGCCGGGGATCCACAGGGAGAAGCTGAGAGGGAGCCGGGAAGTGGAGGACTGTTTATAATTCCTTGTGATGCCCATTTCATAATCAAGTTATGACCGAGCCAATCAACCCTCGGTGCCAGGGCCTACAACGCAAATACTTGTTCTGCAAGAGCGTTAAGTCATTACTCACGAAGGGGGCTTGGGACGATCTCTGGGTGGGGCGAGGGTCTAGCTGAAACCCTCTTCGGTCCTCAGGCATCCGCCTGATCGGGGCAGAAAGACCTTGCTCACGGCTCCAGCGCCATGGGGATGCCCCCTGCCAGCCTGCTCACCGGCCACGGGCCCGGCCCCACCTGAGGACGTCCCAGGGCCAGCCATGCTCCTGGGGACACAGTCCAGTGTCCCACACAAGCCTGAGCGGGCTCCCAGGGGGCAACCCACTCTTTTCCCTACAGGCACCATGGGGATCTCCTGTCTTTTGTCCAGCAAACGGGGAAATGAATGTTTGCAGCAACAGTGCAATGTTTAATGCTGCAAATAAATGTTTCAGCACCACTTTCAGGTGGAATGCTGGGTCACCGGGGGCCCTGCAGGTGGAAAACAGGCACAGCTCACTCGGACGAGAAGGGAGATTGTAGTCGGATGGCCAAGCAGGCGCTGAGGAAGACCTGTGTCCCCAGACCACTCCCAGGCGGTCTCCCAAGTGGACCTCAGCTCAGGGCAGACACAGAGCCAGTTGGAAGAGCCATCAGCAAGCAGGGGGGGAAGAGGGGCAGCTTTAAGTGTCTTTAAAAAATCCAATTAACTTTAATTGAAAATTTAATTGAAAAATCAATTCATTTTATTATTGTAAAAAAATACGCGTAGTCTCAGCATTCTGAAACTTGCTCTGAAATCCGCCCTTCCTATTTTCATGTGTGCCGCCCCCCAATTCTTGAATTTGAGAGTGTGCTCCGAATACAGCACGACCTCGCGTCATTGAAAGCTCTGTGCGCGGAACCCCCATCGCCATCCTGGAGTTCACGGCCCGTGCACGGCCAGCGGGAGCTGGGCAAGGTCAAATTCGCTCCATCCACCATTCCTCCCGGGGCTTGGTGGCGGCCCCCGTGCCAACTCCAGGCTTCTCTTTCTCGATTAAATATCTGATTCTCTCAGCCAGTCTTCCTAATGACAAGCGCTAACACGCACATCTCTTAGGTGGCGGGCTCTGTGTGGGGCTGCTTCCTATGCGTCATTTCACTTACCCTCTTAAAACCCAATGAAAAACACACTATTATTGTCCCTCTTTGACAAACAAGGTATCTGGGGCTCAGCAGGTCCAAGCCGGCCCCCCAGCACCATCCAGCGGGTCCATGTGGACCCAGGGCTCGGGTCCCAGATGGCACAGCGGGCGCCAGCTCTGCGCTGGACCCACGCACCGGGCCACCCGCCTCCTTCAGGACGGATCCCGTTTTCTGCGTTCCAGACTTTTGACAGACTTTTGTTAGCATCAGCTGACATTGTCCATAACACAAATCAGGGAGATTCTAGGATCCGAGAAGCTTGCCTTAGCCCTCCTCCTCCTCCTCCCAAACTCAGGCCTCCCTCCACCTCAGAAACGTGCCCGGCGGGGGTGGCAGCACAGAGACGGGGAGAGGTGGTTTTCCCCATGAGAGGATGCTCGGGGCTTTTATCTTTACCATCCGCTTGACAAAACTTCGGTATTCTTTAACACTGTTATTTTAATAATCGTACTAAATTATAATGTCACTATGTTAATAACCATGTACCAATAACATCGCAATCGTAAATAATAGTAACGTAGTTATAGTAATAATAATAACATGACACTCATGCGGCGTTTCCAGGGAACAGCTACCTCCGGGTGCACGGGCTGGGTCTCAGGGGCGTCCAGACCACCTAGATAACAGCAGGTTCAGGCGACTGCTGCATGAAGGCAGAGGACAGTCAGGGAGGACAGCGGCGGGACACAGCCCAGCAGGCTGCAGGCTGGTAAAGTGTCAGCCTGGCTGGAGACCCCAGACTCCGTGAGCACTGCAGCGGCCCCGGTTTACCCACCGCGGTGGTCCTGCCCCGGTGGGTGGTGGCGGCCTACCGTCCCCACGGGGGGGACACGGGGCAGCAGCAGGATTCAGGCTCCTCGGTGGAGCTTCTGGAGCTCCCCTGGACTCCAGGTTGCACAGCCCCATTGAAATGGCCTCCGGTCTCAGGACCCCACACCCAGCCCCACCCAAAGGTGCTACGCAGGAGCGGCCCCTTGTTTTCCTGGCCCACACCCTGCGGCTCCTTGCAGGCCCGGTCTACAGAGAGAGGGAAAGGAAATCGCCTTGGAGGAGATGATCCCCCTGTTTGCCTCTCCTGCGGAGTGAGAAGCTCAGAGCCTCCCCACCTGCCCCCAGGCTGTCAATGGAGAAGGTGATCAGACTCAGGTGGGAGGAAGTCAAATAATTTACTGTTTGACATTTTCTTTTGACTTTTATATTACTTCTTCCATCTAGGATTAATTTCCTTAACTCTGACTTCGGGAAGGGCAAAGCGAGAAGGCTTTTCTTCCAAGCGGGAAGCCTACCGAGCGGCCCCCTCCCCTTCCCAGACATGTGGCCACAGACGAGATGACTTACTGTCGTCGATCCCTTCCTTCTTTGACGCGAGAAAATGTTGCTCTCTTTAGATGTTACTCTCGGAGGAGCGCACGCCTGGAAGTCGCCTCCCCCGACGAAAAGCAGCGCTCCACGGTCCTACTACTACGGGGCTTCCGCTAGTGCGTCGTGGCCCCGGCCCGGGTCTGTCAGCCTGCCTCTCCCTCACGGGCCCACGGGCGCGTTGAGCAACGTCTCCTCTTGCAGGGGAAAGTGGCAAACGCGGCCTCCTTTCCGTGTTGGATTCTGAGCCGTCCGTGCCAGGACCCCTGTCGGATTCGCCCCCCGCACGCCGGGCTCCCTCGCGGCTGAGTTTCTTCCGTTAGATGAATTCGGAGACTTGGTTTGCAGGAGGTGACGGAGGGGAGAGGATGTGACCCATGAGCTGGCCCTGGGCCATCGGAGGCTCCTCACGCCCTCCTGTCCTTGGAAAGCGCCACGGTGGGAGCTGTTCCCATGGGCTCAGCCGCGAGAGGGTGACGCGGGGTTGAGACCGCCTGGACCGTGTAGCGGCTGAGCCCTGCTAAGGCTCCTCGGTGAACCTCCACCTTGAGGGGTGGGTGCGGAGTTCTCCTTGGATGGGAATTCCCTTCCTTTTCACACCTGCCACCCACCTTCTGTGCCACATCTCTGCCTGCCCCCTGCCTTTGGGTCTCCAACACCTGCCCGCGCTCCGACACCCACCGGAGCCCAAGACAGCCTCCCTCCCACTCCACGATTTCCAGCCAGTGGAGGGAGAGCAGGGCACGGGGTCGGTGAGGATTGGACGCCGGTGCCGCCAAGCGGGTAGGACAGGAATGGGGATGGGGGCCGAGCAGGAAGGTTCCCCGAAGGGAGGGGGCGGGGGGCACTCCAGAGAGGGGGAAGGACAGGGGGCGGCGAATGAAAAGGTGGGGACCCCTGAGGGCCTCAGGAGGAGCTGGGACTTGGCCCGGGGGGCTGGGAGCCCACGAGTTGCTGCAAGGGAGGCCCAGCCCCGGGACGGTGAGCGAGGCAGCATGGCCCCCGCTGCAGGAGACTGACCGCTTGCGGGGGTGGTCGGAGGATGGGATTCGGGCACCGGCTGGGGATGGCGACAGGCTGGACACAAGATGGGTGAGGGGGGTGTGAGGGGCGGGGCCTGGATGCCCCCGGGTCCCCGACATAGAGCCACAGACAGTCACACAGACTGTGGTGTGAACACAAGCGCATGATTCCTTTCGGATAAACACGCATGTACGGGAGCCTCTATTCCGTGCAGGCTAATTTCGCGAGGCTTCGCCGAGCTGCTTTCCACGGTGGCGGTGTGCTCGCACAGGGCCACCAGCCACAGAGGAGGGGCCGACGCTCCAGTCCCGGCCGCAGTGTTTTTCTTGAAGTCGCTCTCAGAGGCGGGTGGTGCTTTCTCCGATGATTAGCGACAGGGAGCGCCTTCTCCTGTGCTGCGGGCCACCGGCGCGGCTTCTGAGGGGAAGGGCTGCCCGAGTCCCCTGCCACGGCTGTGCGGAGCTGCTGAGCGGCCCGGTGGATCGGTGCTGAGTTCCAAGACCGCGCTCGGAGAATTCCGACCGGGTGCGGGTCCTTGGTCAGACCTGCGATTTGCAAGGATTTCCTCCCCAACTGCGACATGACTTTCCTTCTCTTGACGGGATGTCTTTGAGAGAGCAGAAGGTCTGAACTTTCACGTTTGCCCATTTTCTTTTCTTCTGCACACTTCTGCTGTGGTCGCGAAGACCTTGGTGCCTGACCCCAAAGGGGGACGGGTTTTCTCCTGCTTTTCCTCTAGGGGCCGTGTAGCTCCGATCTGTTCTGTCGATCTCTGACCAGGCGGACACAACTTTTTATGGAGCATAAGCCTTATTTGTTTCCCACGCGGATGATCAGCGATTCTAGTCACCACTGGCTGAAAAGATTTCACCACTTTTTATTATTTTAAAGTAACTTTCCTGTCATTTATCCATTCTTCAAGTAGGCTTTTTGATGATTTCTATTACTTTCTAAACTGATGTCTACTTTGGAAAGATCTTTATATACTTAGGACCTGTGTTAACTTTTTCATGCGTAGGTTTAAATTTGTTCTCTGGTGGTTCATCCTTCCTTTAGCTTGGTTTTGTTTCCTGGGCTGTCGTCCCCGTGAGAGGACCTCCCTCCCGTGTGGCCTGATTTCAACTTTCCCCCTTGGAATATCTGACATGTTTAGAAAGGCCTTCCAAGCTCTCTCTACCTTGAAATTCTGAGAATCATCATCTGCGGCGTTCCCTGATGTTTTATTATTTTGCATTTAATGGCTACATCTCTTTTTGAAAAACAAGATCTCATTTATTGATTGATTTATGTAAGCGGGGGAGGGGCAGGGGAAGAGGGAGAATCTGGAGCAGGCTCTCCCTTGAGCGTGGAGCCTGTGACCGGGCCCGATCGTTCGACCCTGAGATCGTGACCTAAGCTGAAACCAAGAGTCGGACCCTTAACCAACTGAGTCCCCAGGCGCCCCTAATGGCAACACCTTTCGTCTGTCATTTAACTTTGTCAGTAGGAGGGGGTAAGGGACTTAGCTGTATTTCTCAAAAATTGCCAGGCCAATAAACACCAATTGATGCCTGCTTCTTCTTTTTATATGTTTTTTAAAATTTTTATTTATTTATTTAACAGAGAGAGAGGGAGTGAGCACAAGCAGGGGGAGCAGCAGGCAGAGGGAGAGGGAGAAGCAGACTCCTCGCTGAGCAGGGAGCCGGATGTGGGGCTCGATCCCAGGACCCCAGGATCACGATCTGAGCTGAAGACAGACGCTTAACTGACTGAGCTGCTCAGGCACCCCGTTCTTATAGGTTTTTAAAACACGTTTATAATAGACTGAATTCCATCCTGGGCTCCCCCCGCATGCTGTCCCTCCCTCCCTCTCTTCTCTGAAATCGAGCTGGGTGCGTGCTGGGCGAGTGCGGAGTGCCAGGCTGTGCGTGGGAGCCCCAGGTCCAGGTGAGCAAGGAGACCCCAGGCCCCCCGGAAGCACACAGCGCCGATGCGCAGACCACCCTCGAGCGCCCACGTGAGCAGGCGTCAAGGAAGCGTGGTAGCAACGAAGTCTGGAGGAAAGGGAGACGCAGGCCCTGTCGAGGCTGCTTGCACTTCTGTGTCTGCGACCTCGCCGTCAGCAACCTCCTGGCAATTACCGTACTTTGCAGTATGTTTAATGTCGGGCCTCCTTCGCTTGTGTTCTTTCTGGAGGCTTTTCTTGTTACGCCGAAGTCAACTTTTATCACAGACCAGCAGCTCTATGGAAAAGGTGTAAATCATAACCTCGAGGCCCGAGGAATTTTCCCAGCGTGAACCCACCCACGCGTGCAGCTCCCAGACCCAGGGACAGCGTGTTCCCTGCACCCAGAAAGTCCCCTTGTCTCCCTCTGCGTGCCAGCGTGCAACACCACAGATCGCTGCTGCCTGTTTTCCAGCCGTATACAGATGCAAGTACACAGTACGTGCATTTTTCACGTAACGTGCCAATTATGAGATTAGTCCTGCTTTGCGTGCCGCCAGGGCTCATGCGTCACTGCAGTGGATGGGCTCGGCTTGCAGGAACGTGGGGCCACCGTTCCTTCCCGTATCTGCTGAGCACCGGGAGCCCTCTTGCCCACGCCTTCGTGTGCACAGACACGCTCGTGGCTCCCAGGTGAGCACCTCTGTGCAGAGCAGTGTGGCCCCAGCACGCACCGCAGAACCCCTTCCCAAGGCGGCTGTACCCGCAGCCACCGGCGGTGCCCACTGTGCGAGGCCCCGCGTCCTCTCCAGCATCCAGTACGTCCTGCCTCCCTCGGGTTGGCAGATTGGAAGTGGCCTCACGGTGGCTTCTTTTGTCTCTGTCCATATGCTTGCCCCCCATTCCCATGGCCTCTTGGGTGAGGGCTGCTCAAATCTTTTGCCTACGTTTTTACTGGGTTGCCTCCTTAACTTAGTCTTTTCTATGTTCTAGATATAAGTGGCTTTACTTTTTTTTTTTTTTTTTTTTGCATGCTTATGCCTTCAGATAAACTGCACGCCAACAGGGGACTTGACTTTAATGTGGTTTAGAGGAAACCCTGCAGCTTCACAGCACCGGCAGGCCCTGAGAGCAGCAGAGGCAGCGACCCCCGGGGCGCCAGCCGTGCCAGGCGTGCCTCTGAGCACACGACACACATTTACCATCATCTTTTCGGCGGCAGCTTCTCTCCGCCGCCACAGGAGTGGAAATGGGTAAAGAGATAGGATAGAACTCTGGCTTCATTTCAGCCAGTTAGAAAACCACAGCGCCGCCCCGAATGATACGTTTGCCTTCTTTTCAAAAACACTCAACCTTTCCCATTGAATTTTCTTGCTCAGTTGCATGGTCTGGCACTTCCAGAGAAATATTCGGTCACGGTGATGTTAGCCAGCTCTTGCATCTTCTTCCTGGACGGGATGAGAAGGATTTCGCGCTTCGTATGGAACACGATGCTGGCTTGGGCTTTTCGTATTTAAAGCCGAACAATATTAAAATATTCTCAAGCCACTCCTTTTTCTTTTCTTTTCTTTTTAACGAGAAGGTTCTTTGGATCAGACGTGTCTCCCGATGGATGAATTAACAGAGAGGCATGGCAGCGTTGCTGGGATCACCCTCGCTCCCCATGCATGTTTGTGTTCTGCAGCTCTGCTCTATTCTCTACGCTGGTGATCTTAAAGTTCTGCTTATTTGGTTGCTTGCCGAGGACACCCCACGAGCCCCCGAGCTCGTTGGCACGGGCCTCCCGGCGGGCTTGGTTGTGCGATGACCGCGTGAGGCTGCTGAGGCACCTTTGCACCCGCAAACCCTCTCCCTCCTCAGCGTGACGTCACGCTGGCCTCAGGTCCCCTCATCTCCTGGCAGTCCCGGCGGTCCCTGCCTGGGCGGGGCCTCATCGACATCAGGCGGAACCATACGTCATTTGGGTTTCCCCCGAAAGCTGTGCCTGAAACCTGGACTTGGGGACAGGCTGCTTGCCAGATTAGAGAGGTGACCCAGGAAGCAGAATTAAGGGCGGAGGGTAGGGGGGCCGCAAAGAAGTGCTGGCTAAGGTCTCTGCTGTTAGCAAGGGAGGCCCCAGACTGGCGGGGCGTTGGGAGAGGCTGGCTGGTGGCACGGAGCGTGCCCCTCCCAGCCTCCCACCTGGCGTCCACCGGGACTGAGAGTGGCCCCTGGAACGGACTCCTCCCCTCCTCTGGCTGCACTGGCAGGGGCAGGAGGCCTGGAGAAGTCCCCAAGCAGGAAACTTGGAAGCCGGCCTCAAGGGCAGAGCTCCAGCCCCTCTCCTCCTGCCCCCTGCTCCCAGCAAGAACAGCTCTTGACCCGCCCCTCTTGGGGTCTCCGGTCTCCGGTTCCAGGAGGACAAACTCACCTTCTGCTCTTCTGCTCGCCGGTGTTTGCAGCTCCATCCCCTACAACCAGACGGCCGTGTTCCGGAAGTTTTCGAAACACATCCGTGGAAAATAAATTCAGGCAAATTAATGGAGAGTAGCCAGGCTCCTCGCAGAGACACAGAGGGCAAGGCAGGAGGCGTCTGCAGAGTGGCTGAGGGATTTGTGTGTTGATAGCGCCAAGTTTGTGTCTGAGCTAGGACTTGCTATGAAATCACGGAGAAACCAGTGACTTGCCCGCTATTTGCTGCGTGGGGGTAACATGAGGGAATTCGACTTCTGCGGAGTGGAAAACACTGCAGAAACACGGGGTTCTGGCAGCGATGGGGGAATGAGGCAGACTTGCTAGCTGGAGTATGTACCTTTACCTGATTTCACCTGGGCACACCTGCCTTTACCTGGCTCTGACCCCGTGTCCTTGGGCAAGCCCCATCTCTCCCTGCTCTTCCCACCTGGGAGCTGGAGGGTGGAGTTGGGGGACGCCCCCTCGGGCAGCCCAGGCACACGGCTCTGAAAGAGTGTGGGCCTCTAGGTCCCAGACCCGGGAGCCGCTCTGGAGAGAGCCACATCTGCTGCTGCAAGTGACAAGCGTCCGGGTTAATCTAAGCCACAAAATATTTATAATGTGTTTCCCAGGACAGAGGAGTTGGGTCTGTCTTGCCTGTCTTAACAGTACGGTGTCCCAGCTCCTAGGACTCCGCAGAAGAGCTCCTCTTTCTGGGAAGTCCTGGGGCGCTCTGTGCTCAGTGGGCAGCCCCTAAAGGCTGTGACCGATGGCTGATTGCTCCAGGTTAGACCGGAAAGAAGAGCTCCTCAAATGCGAAACCAGATCCTCATTCCAACAAGCTCACTCCAACATGGTCATACGTGTTTGGGGGGGCGGGGGCCCAGGAAAAGGCAGTTTAGAGGGAGGCCTGAAATCGAGAAGCAAAAAACAATGATGGCCCTTTTCCTACACTGAAACTAAAGCAAGGAGCCCTTATGACATGGGCCACCCTGGGTCCACCGCTAGCAAGACGGCTGACAGGCTCTGTGCTGTGTGGAGGCCCAGACTGCAGCAGGGACAGGCTGTCCAGGGTGAACGTGCGCCCCGAGATCCGCAATTGCGTGCTGGGGTTGCAGGGTCCTCGGTCCCGAGCCTTTCACAAGACGCTCTTGACTCGAGGGATGTCTCAAAGCACAAGGCTGGACTGGATGTCCCTAAAGGGACACAAAGAAACTGGGATGTGGCAGGATGTGTGTCCTTAACGTGCCAGAAGATGGGGCTCCCACGGAGGGCTGTCGCCAGGCAACAAACAGATCCGAGGGACTGGGGGGGCCGAGGGACATCCCCTTGGGTGGACAGGCTGGCAGAGGCCTGGGTCCCTGGGGAAGTGTTTCTTGAAGATAGCACAATGCTTCTGGCACTGGAGCTCTCTGTGGGGACCCCAGAAATGTCTTCACAGCTGCATTAGGGCCAGCAGTCTCCTCTGCTGTCTTCGGTTGTAGAAATCTGGGGTGGCAATCTGGTTGGAGGTGGTGACACGTTAGGGACGTCTCTTTGAGTTGGAATTGTAGGCAAACATATGGCTTTGTTTAGATGACACGCTTTGTTTGGGGTCATGAGGTCTGATGTAAGTTGTGTGAAGATAAAGTCGTCCCTCACCGCCCGACCCCCCATAAGCCACATCTTGGATGCCAATGACAAACCCAAAGAACATGGGAACATTCTGCTGACCGACCCTCTTCCTCCCCTGCAGGATCCCTCGTTTCCATGTCAAAGAAATCATGCCCTTTGGATCCTGCCAGGCCCTCGTTCTTCCCACTTAGGGATTGTTATTATTTGATTGATTGCCTCCTTTATTCACTCAACAAACATTTTATGAAGTCTCACGCTTAAGGCAGCAGAGGACAGAAAGAAGCCTGCATCTGGCAGTTGCCCTTGAGGACTTCCAGTATTTGCTCCACGTGTGTCCTGAAATAGTTAGGGCCCAAACACAACTTTTTTTTTTTTTAAGCTACGTGCTTTTAAACACTTCTTTGAAATGTGGGACAATTATGCAAGCAGGGGGAAAAAAAAGTATCTAGAGCAAATATTTAACTTTGCCTTTGGTGTGTTGAAGTCAGTGGCCCATGCAAATCTCTCAGGCGTGTTCTGTAAGATTGATTTTAAAAAGTATGTCTACCCTAATACCTTATAAATATATAAAAATAAAAATGCACTTATAGACTCTGTTTTTCCTGGGGAGACACAGAGTGGGTTTTGTAGAACATGGAAGCATGTTCTACATCCCAGCCTGGAGGGTGGTGTTTGTGCCCCCCTCCCCCCCATCCTGCCCCCCCAGCTCACACTGCAGATCTTGGAAAGGAATTGCTTTCCCTTCCCTGGCCAAAACGCAGGCCACCGGAACCTCCACAGCTGGTGTAATTAGCAATGAATTAGGGGCTTGAGAAGTTATTAGCCGATGGCTCCTATCAGGTTGGGAGGAGTAAATCCACGATCACAGCCTGGAGCTGGGACCAGGGCTCGTGACAACCTCCCCCCTTTGGGTTTTGGCAAACCTGGCGATCCCCAAGCCCTAGATAATAACAGGGTTCCCGGGCGTCCCCGGAGGCTGCCTTGGCCTCTCGGATTCATCTGAGCGGTGGGCTTTTACTCCCCTACCCCGCACCCCGAATCCTTCCCTGGCTGGGAGGGCGGTGGGCCCGGGTGGAAGGTGGCCTGGGAGGCGGATGGCGGCGGCGTCGCCCGGGCACAAAGTTTTCCTGGGCTCTGCAAACGCGGTGCCCTGCCGTCGGCCTCGGTATTTCTGAATCCTATCAACGTAAAACACGCCGGGGCGGGAGGCGGCTGCGTTCGGGCTAATCGCGCCGCGCGGACCGCGCTGTACAAAACTGAAGGACTTTCTGGTCCCCGGGCTTGCTCCGGGAAGGGGGGCGGCGAGCCACGCAGCCCGGGGCGGGGCGGCGCGCGGAGGCGGCCCGGGGCGCCCGCCGTCTCCCGGGGTTGCCACAACAGACCCCGCGCGCCGCGCCCGAGTCGCCGCCGGGGCCCGAGCGGCCGGGGCAGGTCCGGAGGCGCGGCGGACCCGGCGCGGGAGGGGGTCGGGGCGGGCCGCGCACGCGGGTCCTGGGCCGCGCGCGCCCTTTGGCGGCGAGACGGCCCCTCCCCCAGGCTCTCCGGCCCCAGCCGCCCGCGCGGGGCCGAGGGGAGGGACCGCCCAGCAGCCCCGCGAGGAGCCCCCGCCCCACCCTCCGACACCTGAGCGGCCGCGGCTCCGGGACTCCGCGCTCCGGCCGGCTTGGGCGCGGCGCCGCTCGGGTCCCCGCGGCGGAGCCAGGTGCGCGCGGACGTCGGCCCTCCCCGGGGCTCTCACCCCGCCTGACTCCCGAGCGGCCGCCCGGGCAAGGTAAGGCGGCGGCGGGGGCACGGGGAGCCGCGGGCGCGGGGCGGGGTGGCCCGAACGACAGTAGGTGGCCCCCGGGCTCCCGACCCTGCCCACCCGGTGCCTTTTGGGTGAGCCTGGATTACAGGAGCACCAACGACCGGGTAAGCGCAGTCCAGAGCCGGTCGGAGCCGGGGTGGGGGTGGGGTGGGGGGCTGGGAAGAGGGCTCCGCGCGTCCGCGTGGGGGTCGCCTCTCTGTGAGGACACCTCCCCGGCTGCCTTTGCAGTAGGGGCCGGTTTAAAAGGCTCTGGAAGAGGCGTGGGCGCAGGAGCACCTTTTTTGTCCTGGCGCACGAACCCCCTCACCCCTAGCGCTCCCCGCGCCTGCCGCTGGGGCAACGCGGACCTACCTCCGCCGCTTGCCCGGGGTTTGGTTGCCCTCGGTCGCCACCCGCCGGCCTGGGGACTTGGGTCTGCCGGCTTGGGAAGGAGCGGGCTCGGGGCCGCCAGGGGGCGCGCGGGGGCGGGGACCCAAACCGCGGTCGCAGGGTCCCCAGAGACCCTGCAGCGGTCACCCAGCCTCGAGCCAGCTCACAGAGCCCCCATGCAGGCGCGCGCGGCTGGAGCAGCGGGCTCCGGGAGGCCGGAGCCGGCGCACTCGGCGCAGGCCCGGGGGGTCGCGGGTCGGGCCCCCGGGTCCGGGGGGTCGCGCAGTGCGGGCGCCTGATGCCGGGCCCCTGTCCGCGGCGCGCCGGGGCCGGCACTGGGTGGGTGGGGGGGCCGGGCTAGTGCAGGTGAGGGGCCCCGGCGTCCCGCCGCCGCCGCCCGTGCATTATGCAGGAGGCTGGCTCCGGCGCGCTCGAGTTGCTCAAGTTTCCCTGGCAACTTTCGCCCGGGCATCCCTCCTCCCCGCGGCCGGCAGCTCCGCCCGCACAGCCCGCGGCCCGGGCGCCCCCGCAGGGCTGCCGCGGAGCGACGCGCGCCAGGAGGCACCCACCGCTCACTCGCCACCGGAGCTGGGGCGGCTGGACTGCGCAAGCAGGTGCGACCCCCGTGGAGGACCTCGCCCCGGATCGGAGGGTGCGGGGATCGGGGTGGCCCTGGCTGCCCCGGTTCGGAGGGGGCAGCTCCGCGGTAGACCTCGCCGCGTGGGTTCGGAGGGCGCGGGGGCCGGGGTGGACCCTCGGGTCCGGGTTCGGAGAGCGTAGGGGCCGGGGTTCGGAGGGTGCGCGGGTTCCACCGCTCGGCGCGGGATTCGAGGGCGGGCACGCCGGCGAATATGTGTTTCCATGGGGCTGGGGGCGCCCAAGGGGGGCGAGGCCGGTGCTCTTGGCCGTGGAGTTCGTGGAGGAGCTTTTAAAGCGACCCTGAGCCGCTGGAAGGACGGGCCTGGGCCGCTTAGGTCGCGGTGCTTGGGGGCCTGGTGGGCCGGCAGCTGTGGGCACGGCCCTGGGGGTCCCCAGAGGCCTTCCAGAAATGAAGCGCCTTCCGCCTGCGGGTTGGAGGTAGTAAACTGGATGGTTTGTGACCTCTTTTTGGTTCGAAACTCAAGTTGGAATTAATGAGGTCAGCCCTCTAATTAAATTAAGCTCCAAGAATTAGGTAATTTCGGAAGCCCTCCGTTGGGGGCGGCGCTTTGATGGCTTCCTGAGACTCGCCCCGTGACCCTGCCGCCCAAGCCTGGTGGGGGGGGCTGTCTCCCCTGGATTCAGCCTCGACCCAGGTGTCCTGGGAGGACCTGCCGGATCTGGGGGTTTGGACGTGTGTGTGGGGGCAGCTGCGTTTGAGAGCTCAGTTCCCACGGGGCAACCGGGGGTCATGGGGGGAGGGTTGAGATGGCCTTGCTGGGGGCTGTTAATGAGCGGTGGGTGGGGTTTCCCCCTCCAGTGCTCCTATCCTTAAGGAGGCCCTAGGGAGACCCTTGTCTGAATAGGAATTAGTGGTTGGGTGTAAGTCTTGGGAAGTTGGTGCCCTCATCCTGCTGAGAAATTTCTGGTTTTCCAAGAAGGAGGGAGCCGAGGGCTCCTCTGGGCCGGCAAGGAACGAGCTCCTACAGTTCAAGTATCAGCAGGCTTGCTTGCACCAGGAGGTTTTGCTTCTAAAGGCAGCTCCCAGCGGGCGGGGTGCCTGTCCAGGCGGCTTCCAGCAAATCGGCCGGTTGGGAAGGGGGTGGGGATCTTCCCGCCTGCCCTGGGCTGCTCTCATTTGCTAGAGAAAGCGCTATTCACATTCAGGAGAGTTTCCTAGGGGCTTGGGTTCCGTTCTTCACCCGGTTCTAGGGCCTGTGTGCAGGGGCCCCCCAGCTGACTTGTAGGGCCCGCTGGGGAGGGAGCGCTGGCCATCCAGGGTCAAGGGTCAGATGGGAGGCTCCCTGCCCGCCAGAGATAGAGCCGCGGTCAGATAGCATCTCGGTGTGCTCCACCCGTGGTGGGGGAGCAAGTTGGAAGAAAAAGCTTGACCCTGAGAAAAACATGCAAGAGTCCACCGGTATGCAGGAAAACCCTAGGAAAAACGGATTTTTATAGAAAAGTAATTCTTTAGTTTACTGTCATTATTCGTGAGTCTGTCAGAGGCCTGATTTATAGAGTTCTGGTGTCCTTGTCATCTTGGGTGAGGAAGGGGGGCTTTCCAAGACGGGGGTCAGTTTTGGGAGCCGAGTTGCCTCCTGCTCCAAAGGAAGATTGGGGGTGAGGCCCTCCTCCCCCGCATCCTAGCCCCGTGACCCATGAACTCTCTTTTCTTAGGAACTCCCCGTTCCTGCTGTGTAAACTGCTGGCCGAGAAACCCTCCCGGGGAGCCCGTGGCAGGGAGGGGTGTGGCCGGAAAAGCCCCAGGGAGATGGTCCCTGATAGCCTCCCCCAAAGCCTCCAATTGTCCTGAGCCCCGGGCGGGGGTGGGGGGTGGGGGGGAAGGACCGGGACATTTATGATCTTCTTTCCTCAGAGTGATCTCCACTGGCCTGCTGAATTCTCTGCTTTGACCAGGGAGGTGGGGAGGAAAGCCCCAAACCAAATCCAGTTAAAAAATCTTTGGAATCCCCAGCCCTTCCCCCGCATGCTTATTGAAGGAGGGCGCACTGATTGGGTGAAGGGCCCTGGGGTTTGTGGCTCTTGTGACCTGGCCGGTGCACCTGACCCTGCCACCCAGGAAGGGGCCTGCTCTTCCACAGTCTGAGGTGATCTGGGGTCTATCAGATTGTGTCTGTGTGTCGCTTCCAAGGGCCTGCCCTGAGCACAAGGCCGGGAGCTGGGCACAGGGGCTGCCCCCCCCCCCCCACGCCAGGGAACTTCCAGGTCAGCGGGGGAAGGGAAGGGGGGGGCCAGGTCATGCGCAGTGGGACAGGGGTTGTGATAGAGGTGACCTTTGGGTGCTGTAGGGCACAGAGAGGGACCCCAGCCCGATCTGGAGGAGGAAGGAGACAAAACACCTGTAGGAGGTCTGGATTGTCTGATCATTTCTTTGCTTGCACTGCACTGGGACCTCGGCCGAAATGGTCTCATTCTTGTCCCAAAGGTAGGGAGCCCCTGAGTGCCAGCAACCACAGTGGGGGACACCCGTTGTGTCTTGCTATCGATGACCTCAGTCAGGCCTCAGAGAGCTCCCGAGAGAGAGCTGTGCCGTCTTCTCCTTTCGTAGACCCAGAACCCCAAGCTAAGAGGAGGGAAGCCTGGCCCCAGGCCACACAGCTAGGGAGTGGGGCAGCAGGGACTGCGAGCCCAGCCTTCGCCCTCCGCGCACCCTGCCCCACACCTGCCACATGGGGCGAGCAAGCAGATGGCCCAGCAGGAAAATTCATCCGGTTAGACAATTCCTCTTCTCCTAACTGCTTGCGGAAGAGAGCCACAGTCGGTGAATGAAAACCGGAGTTTCTGCTCAGACTTCTTGATGTGATAGGCCCTTTTATTTTCCTTGGAAGCAGATTCAAGGACTGTTTTGGAGTGACTGGGGGATGTGACTGTCACTGCCTCAAGTGAGAATCCCGAGGTCAGTCTGTGGGGGATGAGTTAGCATCTGCTGTGAGCCTTCCTACCCCTCAAGGGGTTTCCAGTCTTAATGGGGGAATGGGAAGGTGAGCCCCGTACTGGGGCGGATCTGAGCGCCTGCGCAGAGCTCGGGGTCGGGACCCCAGGTGTGCAGCCGAGACCCGGGTTTCTTTTGGGGAATCAGAGCCCATCAAAGCCTGTGGGGCCGCTGGGAGTTTGCGTTCAGCCGCAGTGGAGAGCAGAGCTGCCGGTGATTGGCTGCCAGATGTCAGTGCAGGGAGGGGGTGGGACCTGTGCCCCGTGACCGCCAGGGACTGTTGGAAAATTGTCCTTGTGGGGTTTGCCAAGGACTCTCAGGGTGGCTCGGTGCGGGGTGTGCGCGCTGAATGAGGCCATGAACTCCTGATGTGAAAGCTGCAGATTTCAAATGCTGGACCTTGGGGCGGGGGGCTCCTTGCTGACCCCCTGGAAATTCCAGCTGAGGCTAGAGAGGCAGGTTTGGAGGCCCCCCAGAGGGTCCGCACCATCAGGAGTCCCGGGAGCACACGTGGAGCAGTTGGAAAGCCCTGAGCTGCTGAGGAGACTCAGCAGGAGGCATCCATTAGGCATCTAATCAGTGCAGACCTGCAAAGGCCCTGGGGCTGCAATAGGGGTTGGGGGGGGAAGACGGACACATTTCTATAAAGAGTTTTTTTTTTTGTTTTTTTTGCCTCTCAGCCCCCTGAAAGCGTTGTTTTTGTGCCCCTGTCTGTGTTTCCTGTGCCATTCTGTGCGGAAAATTCAAATGTTCCACAGTTCCCAAAGCTGAGCGGATCTGGACTCTCGCCCTAGACGCCCGCACGCCCACTCCCGATTCGGCCGCACCAGTCCAACGAGGCTCCTCTCCCGTTCTGAAGTCAACATCTAAAGTTATTCTTCATAGGTTTCAATATTTGCAGAGGCTGGAGAACCTCGTCTGGGAGGTAAATACTGGCCCTTCGGAAGTACCCGGGCCAGCTGGGGCTGTGTCCTCTGCTGTCGGAAGCTCCCGGGACGGGGCAGCCTCCTTGCCTTGGCAAACAGGCGGAGAAGCTCCCGGGACCCCTCGTGGTCCCTGTGCCCTCTTGAAGGTCTGCCACGGCTGCCCCCGAGAGAGTTATCCTAACGGAATCGGCTTTCGTGGCCCTCGGTCTTTCACTCACCGACCTGGCATGTTTCTGTGCAAGGGAAAGGTACATACATGGGCTTTCAAAACATTTTCCTGGGACCTCACGTCACTAAGTGTCCCCCCAAATCAGGTGTGGATCCAGAAAGCCATAAGCTCGAACGCTGTAAACGTCCCCCTGGAGTGCACGTCTCCGCCGGCGGGCGTTTCTGGTGTTTTCCTTAGAGACTCGGTGGAGCCACCTTCCCGTGTTTGGTATGGGGAGCCTCCCCCGCGGCCCCCCACCCCCGGGGGTTTACAGGGCACTGTAGGTGGGAGGGGCTGCTGGGGAAGGGGGACCCCAGGGCCTTTGTACGCGGAGCAGCATCTGGAGCCAGGTTCCGTTCAGACTGGCCCCTGGTGGTGGGTCTGCTTTGCGGGGGGATGAGAAATGGGCTGGATATTGCCCCACCTTCAAGGGTGCTGCTAGTGAGTCCCATCCTGGGGACAGTGGGGACACCTAGGTGGCCGTAGGGACAAATGATGCTTGCCACCTGAATGCTCCAAGTCCTGCACACTGGGTGTCCTGCTCCAGAGTGTCCCTCCTCGGGGTTCTGGCCCCTTGCTCCCTGGGTTGAGAAATCCCGAAACCACACCCAGATTCCTGGGTGGGGCGGGGAGGGGCAGGGAGTCGGACGGAGGTCCAGGTGCTTTCCTGGCATGCTCACAGAAGCAGGATGCAGCTGCCACGTGGGTCCTGGAGGGCCTGTGCCCAGGGAGAGGGCCCCACATCCTGAGCCAAGCTGAAGGCCAGCCGGGGCCCTGGGGAGCAGGAATGCCCTGTGGGGGCGGAGGGGTCTCGGATGCTGTCTCACTTGCATCCCCAGGAACACAGCACGGCTGCCACCGCTCAGACCTTTCCTGTCTGCCCCCAATCTTTCTCCTTCCTGATGGTGTTCTGTGCTCCCACCGCAGGGGGCCTGGCCAGCTGCACGCATTTGCCCCAGCTTTCAGCGGGGCCCCAGGCAGACCGAGCCCCAGGAGAGGACCTGGGTCTCTGTGTCCTGAAGGGGCTCCGGCTGTGGAGTCACGGGGGTGGTCGGTGGTCGTTGAAAAGGTCACGTTGGCTGGACAGCACACCCGGGCGGAACCGGCCAGCCCGGGTGCCTCCAGACTCTCCCTCCTGCTTGCAGGGTCAGCTCCACGAAGCCCCCAGCTGGTCAGGCCCTGACCTTTTCTATCTTGGCCTCACTCTGAGGTTTTCAGACGTGGGCCTGCCCGCGGGCTGCTGTCAGGCCCGGCCTCAGGGATGGTCCCTAGCCGAGCGACCAGCTGGGCTTTCTGGGCTGAGTCTGGCAGGATTCACGCTGGACGGCTGCGCTTCTGTCTTCCTCCATCTGCCCGCATCTTTGGGTTGCGGGGGATGGACACGCATTCGGACCAGGTTAAGGGGGTATATTGTGGGGACACCGGGGTCCGCCCTGGACCCTCTGTTTCTTTGTCGGTGGGCCACCTGAGTGGCTAAGTCCTGAAAGTATTGGCAGTAGTGAGAGCATGGGGTTCCTTGGTCCCTAAGTGCATTCCAGATGCAGAGGCCCTGGGGAATGCACCCTTGGGACATCACCCCCAAACTCCAGGGCACGTGCCCAAGGCCCAGGGCGTTTACCTAATAGCTGGAGGTCGTGCGGCCGCTCGCTCTGCCACACAGAATTGCACCTGCCCCTGCCCTCCCCCATGGGGCCGGGGGTGCAGAGGGGTTCTCAAACTTTTGGTCTGAGGACCACTCTACCCTCTTTAGGGACCCCAGAGAGCTTTCGGTTCATGTGCATTGTCTCTTCGGGTACGTGTCCTGTTAGAAATGAAGAGAAGTAAGAATATTTAAATAGTAATGCCTTTAAAACTGATGACAGTAAACCCATACGTGTTCATGTCAATAACATTTTTATGGAGAAGAGCTGTTTTCCAGAACGAGAAGAACTTCGGTGAGATGTATGGCACGACTCACATTTTTGCAGAATCCTTTTAGAGTGTGGCCTTGCAGAACGCGGCTCGGTTCCTGGGCCTGCCTCTGTACTGAGCCTGAAGCCACGGGCCTCGCGTGCAGCTCCTGAAACCCCACACACACTTGGGAGGGCTGTGAGCGGGAAGATGCTCTGTCTCAGTGCTTCTGGGAGGACAGTTTGACTGCACAGGGGCCTGAAAGGACTCTGGGGAACCCCCAGGGTTCCCTGGGCCACACACTGAGGACCCCCAGAAGAGGCTTGAGACCAGCACTTGGACAGGGTGTGAGCTTGCAAGCTGGCTTTGCCCGGTCATCTGGTGGATGTTTCCAGCCACACCTGTCCTTTTTCTTGTCACTTAGGATGCATCTGTGAAGTTTAGTTGGGGGCTGCGGGGTGTCAGCGGGAGGGGGGTCCCCGCAGAGTTTAGGGCGGTGGGATCCAGGCTCAGGGGAAGCAGGAAGCTGGCTCGGTCCACCACCGGGGTCTGATGGGGCAGGGTCCTTTGCTATGAAAGGCGTACCTGGTTGAAGGTGCCTGAGGTCACCAAAAGCTCATCCCTGCGGGGATGGCAGCTGGCGACCCCAGGTGGCTCCTTTGCTGACACTGGTCAGGCCAGAGGCTGTTTTCGGATCCCCGGGTGGGTGTCCATGTGTGCAAGGAACCAGCGGACAGCTGGGAAGAGGCAGTGTGGGGGCCACGACATGCCCCCCACCGTGTGACCCCCCAGACGGCAGACGGAGCACACGGCCAACCAGGCATCCTGCCGTCTGCCATCCCAGCCTGCTGGCTTGGTCCTCAGTCTGCCCGGGCCTTAGCCAGGGCAGGGGCCACGGCAGCCCTGACGGCTGTTTTGGGTTTTGGGGTGAATATTGTCCCTGGCACCTTGGAGGAGCAGCTCCTGTCACCCCCTGTGTGGGCGGGGCAGCTGGCCCTGGCCTGGCCTCTCCCTTGTCCGTGATCCCTCTGGGGCCCTCACTAGAGGAGGAGCCAGAGGGCCGCCTGAGCCGGGGGATCACAGAATCTGTTCGTTGTCCTGCGGACCAGGTGCTCAGGTTTTCAGGGGAGGCCCGGGCTGGGGTGGGGGGGCGGGGGTGAGTGCTCCCTGGGGGCTAGAGGTGCTTGGGGGATATCCTTGGGGGATAGAGGTGCTTTCTCCAGCCCCGGAGAGGGTCCAGCACTTGGCTTCCCTGCTAACCTCCAAGGCCTCTCTGGCAGAGTGAGGTGAGGGCAGCAGGCGCAGCTTTTAAAAGGGAGCTGACACCCTCTGCAGGCAGGGCCCCGCGGCTGTCTGCCCCCGCCTTGCCCCCCTCCTCCCAAGCTTGGAGAGATGTTTGTCACTCATTGGGGCAGGGACAGTTGGAGTTCCCTGCCCGGATTTATGCCATTCGAGGAGGCGGAACTGGAGTCTGAGCCCTGGGGTTAAGCGTGGTTTAAGTTTTGGTTTTGGTTTTTGGTTTGTTTCCATTTAAACCCTAATGGCCCTTGGCCAGTCCGGTCGTCTTTGCGAACTTCAGTAGCTGCTTTACACTGTGGGTAACAGGTAGACCTTGGCTGCACTCGTCATGGTGTCCGAACATCTCTAGCCCGGTGTCTCCGGCTCACGCCCTCCCAGCACGGGTAGGGGTGGGAGGCCCTGGGAGGAGACTGTCCCTCAGTATGGCTGATGATGTGTGTTGTGGGGCATTGGTTCTTGTATAGCACGAATGCGCAAGGCCCCCAGGCCAAGGGTCGAGGTCGTCGCACCTGTGGTCCCCTGCTGCCCAGCCCCGGGGAGAGTCGCGGTTTCCCAGTTTTCAGTGGGAGGGGGCCGCCTTCTCCAAGGGAGAAGATGTGTTGCTGACCCTCCAGCAGACCTCTTTCCTGCTGTCTCTGTGGGGAGGGGTCCCAGGGCCGGTAGGAGGCACTGGAAGGTAGGAGACCCCAAATAGAAGTGGACAAATGTCCCCCCTTGGTTCTCTCTCCTGCACCTAGACCAAAACTCATGGTTTTGTGAGTTGGTTTCCACGCACGTGACCCTCCTCCCTCCCCTGGAAGAAAGTCCAGGACACCCCTTGTCTGTCCTGTGTATCCGTGTGTCCTAGGGCCTGGGACATGCACGGCCGATGAGTGCACTGTGCCAGGCTTGTTTAAAAAAGTAAAGTGTGGGGGAGCTTGGGTGGCTCAGTGGGTTAAAGATCTGACTCTAGACTTTGGTTCGAGATCAAGTCCCATGTGGGGCTCTGTGCTCGGGGCAGAGTCTGCTTGAGAGTCTCTCCCTCTGCCTCTGCCCCTCTCCCTGCTCTCACTGCCTCTCCGTCTCTCTCTCAAAGAAATAAATAAATGAAATCTTTAAAAGAACAGTATTTTTACCAAGCTGTGATAAATACGTCTTACGGACTGCCCATCCAAAGCTTGCACTTCCGCGGTCTTCGGTGTGTGCGCAGAGTGGTGCGGCCCTGACCGGTACCGGCACTTCTAGAACACTGTCCTCGGCCAGCCTCCTTGCAGATCTCAATCCCGTCTGTCTTCGCTCCCCGCTTCCTGCGTGCGTTCCCAGGCCCTGGCGGCCACTCGTCCCCTTTCTGCCCCCGTGGATTTGCGCAGCCTGGACGTCTCACAGACACGAAACCCCGCAGTGCCCGTCTTTGGTGACTGCGTCGTTCGCTCAGCATGCTCTCGCCGAGGTCCAGCTGTGCTCTGTGTCCTGACACGTAGTAGCACCCCGTTGCCTTTCTACCGCAGAATGATCCTCTGTGTCATGGGTCCGTCCCATTGCATTGCCGCCGTGGACAGACGTATCGGTTCTTTCTGCTTTTTGGGTTTTTCGAATCAGCATATGAGTTTTCATGTGGGCGTATGTGTTCATTGACCTTGGGTGTTTACCCAGAAGTGGGAGTGCCGGGTCACGGGGCGACCTGGTATTCTACCTTCTGAGGACCTGCCAGACTGTTTCCCACAGTGGGTGGACCACTGCACCTTCTGGGGTGCCCCTCCCCACACCTCCTCACCAGTTCACGCTGTTATCTATCTCCTCGAGTGTGGCGATCCCGGAGAGTGTGAGGTGGCATCTCCCTGTTTGTGTAATTTCCATTTCTTCCCCGATGAATGTTCTGAGCACCTTCTCATAGGCTTCTTGGCCATTTGTATACCTTGCTTGGTGAAAGGTCTTTTCAGATCTTTTGCTCATTTTTAATTGTTTTTGGGGGCTCCTTTTATTATTTAGTTCTAATAATTCTTCAGGTAATAAATTTCTTATGTGATGTACAGTATGATGATAATTTGTCCCGTTCTCTGGGTTGTTTTCTTCGTTTTGTTGATAGCGTTCTTAAAGGATGGAAATTTTACATTTTGACGGAAAGCATCTGTTCTTTGTTTCTTATTTTAGTGTCACATCTAAGAAGGATTTGCCCAACCTGAGGTCCTGAAGATTTATGCCTGCGTTTTCTCCTAAGAGTTTTATGCTATTAACGCTTATATTTAGGTGTATGATGCATTTTGCCTTTTTTAAAAAGAGATTTTTTTATTTGAGAGAGAGAGACTGAGAGGGTGAGAGAGAACAAGAGCAGGGTGGGGGCAGAGGGAGAAGCAGACTCCCCACTGAGCAGGGAGCCCGATATGGGACTCCGTCCCAAGACCCTGAGATCGTGACCTGAGCCAAAGGCGGATGCTTAACTGACTGCCACCCAGGCGCTCCCGTATGATCCATTTTAAATTAATTTTTGTGTGTGGTGTGAGGAAGGGATCCAACTTCCTTCTTTTGCTTATGGATATCCAGTTGCCCCATCACCATTTGCTGAAAAAGCTGATACTTTCCAATGGAATTGGCTGGGCGTCCTGGTTAAAATCAGTGGGCCATGAAAACGTGGCATCATTTCTGGACTTTCAAGTCTCTTCCTTTAACTTGTGTCCATTCTTATGCCAGTGCCACACTGTGTTGCTCACGATTGCTCTGCAGTGAGTTTTAAAATCAGGAAGGGTCCTGCAACCTAGTGTTTTCTCTTCTCCACATTTCTTTGGCTCTTCTGGGTCCCTTTACTGTTTATATGAATTTTAGGATCAGCTTCTCAACTTCTGCAAGGAGGCCAGGTGGGATTTGGTAGGGGTTGTGTTGAGTCTGTAGCTCACTTTGGTAAATATTGCCGTTTTAACAATGTGAAGTCTTCTGACCCACGAGCATAAGATGCTTTTCCATTTATTACATCTTTTTATTTCTTTCAGAAATGTTTTCTAGTTTTCAGATTATAAATTTCCCACTTTTTGGGGGTTTGATTTACACCTAAAACTTTAATCTTTTTTAGTAATAGTATACATGAAATTATTTTCCTTTTTTAATCTTTTTTTTTTTAAAGATTTGATTTACTTATTTGGCAGAGAATGAGTAAGAGCACAAGCTGGGAGACAGAGGGAGAGGGAGAGGGAGAAGCAGGCTCTCCACTGAGCAGGGAGCCCAGTGCAGGGCTCGATCTGAGGACCCTGGGATCATGACCTGAGCCAAAGGCAGAGGCTTAACCAACTGAGCCCCCCAGGTGCCCCTGACATTATTTTCTTAATTTCATTTTCAAATAGTTCCATTATTAGTGTGTAGATATACAATTCATTTTTTTTATATATTGGTCATATATTCTATAATCTTGCTGATCGTGCTTTTTCTAAATTTTTAGTGAATTCCTTAGGATTTTCTGTGTACAAGATTATGTCACCTAGAAATAGCGAAAATTTTATTTCTTTCTCTCAAAACTGGATGCTTTTCTTTCATAGTGGTGCTTAACTGCCTCGCCTGGAAACTCCAGCACCATGTTGAGTACACGTGGCGAGAAAGGACATCATTGTCTTGCTCCTGGTCTGAGGGGGAAGCGTCTAGTCTTTCATCGTTACTTATGACACTGCTGTGGGTGTCTTGTAGATGCTGACAATCAGGTTGGGGAAAGTCACTCGTGTTGTTAGTTTGTTGAGCATTTTATCATGAAGCAGGGCTGGATTTTGCCGAGTGCTTTTTCTACATCTGTTGAGATGCTCGGCTCCCTTTTGCCCCTTACTCTGTTAATATGGGACATTGCATTAATTGAGTTTTGGATGTCATACCAATTTTGCATTCTTGGGGTCAGTCCCACTTAGTCATGACTTATGAAGCTTTTCATATCCTTCTGGATTCAGTTTGCTAGTATTTTGTTCAGTGTTTTGCATGCATATGCATGAGAGATACTGATCTGTAGCATTCTTGGGATGGTGTCGTGGTAATATTGGCCTCGTAAAATGAATTGGAAAGTGCTCTCTTCTACTTTTTGGGAATGTTTGTGATAAACTGATATTTAATCCTTAAAGGTCTGGTAGAATTCACCCGTGAAGCCATCGGGGCCTGGTGCTTTCTGTGTGTGTGTGTGTGTGTGGTTTTAAATCAGTCTTTCCTTGTTACAGGTATGTTTCTCCCTAAGTCACACTTGCTGCTTTGTGTCTCCCTGAAATCTTCCACTTCTGTGTGCGGTTGTCCACACACAGGATAAGGTTGGCCTTATCCTCCTTTTTGCCTCTGTGCAGTTTGGTGGGAATGTCCTTCTACTTTCTGACCTTGGCAATTTGACTGTTTCCCCCCTTTTTTCTCCTTGATCAGACTTGCTGAAAGTTTGCCAGTTTCATCAGCTTTTCAAAGAACTTGACTGTGGCTTTGTTGGTTTTCTCTTCTCTTACTTTCATTTCACCCTTTTATTCCTTCCTCTGTCCCTCATTTTAGTTCATTGTTCCTTGTCCAGTTTCATCATCATGGACACGAGCTCTTTGCTCTTTTGATTACAGACGTTTACAACTGGAAATCTTCTAGGGACTGTTTTTGCTCCATCTTTAAGTCCTGCTATATTTTGTTTTCTTTTCCCACACATTTCGGATATTTTCTAGTTTCTTTCTTTATTTCTTTTTTTTTCCCTCCTTAGTATTTTCCAGTTTCCCTGTGATGTGCTCTCTGACCTGTTGGTCATTTAGACATGTGTTCAATTTCCACATATTTGTACATTTCTAAATTTTTTTCTTCTCTTATTGACTTGTAATTTCAGTCTGTTTTGGCTGGAGAATGTTCTTTGTGTGATTTCAATCTTTTTTACATTCATGGAGGCTTTTTTGATGGCTTAACGTGTGGTCCATCCTCAAGAATGTGTTCCACGTGCACTGGAGAAGAATGTGTGCCCTGCTGTCCTGGGGAGAAGCATCTGGCAGGGGTCTGGTTGGTTGCCCTAGACTCTTTGTATCCACCAGTAAATCAGAGACACACATATTCCTGCCTGGAGGGCCAGCATTCGAGCCAGGGGAAACAAACACTGAGTGAGGGAGATGATACAGGAACCCCTGTGCCATCCAGGAGAGAAGGGGCGCTTGCTTCCGGGACTTGGTGGGAGGGGCGGTTGCCCTTTTCAGTAGGGTGGTCAGGGTGGGCCTCCTGGAGGAGGTGGCCCCCTGAGCAAAGACTTGAGGGACATGAAGGAAGCAGCACATGATAAGTAGGGAATTTAATGGAAATTGCTGTGAAAACACTATTTTGCACTTAATACTTTCCATTGTGATAAAATATGCATAACACAAAATTTGCCATCTTAACCATTTTTTTAAGGTGAGCTGTTCAGTAGTTTTAAGCACATTTACATTGTTGTGCAATTCCAACACCCACCCCCACCCCCACTTCTGTCTCCAGAACTTTCCATCTTCCCAAACTGAAACTCTATCCCGGGAGTTGAACATTAACTCCCTTCCCGCAGCGTGGCGGCTCCCATGGTGCTGTCTGTGTCCGTGAGTCTGACTCCTCCAGGGAGCTCATGTGAGTGGAATCCTGCGGCATTTGTCCTCAGGTCTGGCTTATTTCGCTCAGCATCGTGTCCTCCAGGTCCATGCGTGTTGTGGCAGGTGTCAGAATGTCCTTCCTTTTTGAGGCTGAGTAATAGTCCACCGTGTGCACGGATCGCGTCCTGTGTGTCTGCTTCTCTGTGGACGGACACGCGGGGGTCGGGAGTGCCGCTGCCGTGAGCGAGGTGTGCAAGTCCCAGTTCACGTCCCTGCTCTCAAGGAGCAGGTTTTACTCAGGGAAGTACAACTCGGAACCGTAGTGAGGCACCCGCTCACACCAGTCAGAATGGGAAACACGGACAAGTCAGGACACGACGGATGCTGGCGCGGATGCGGAGCGAGGGGAGCCGTCCACTGTGGGTGGGGAGGCGAGCTGGGGCAGCCACTCTGGAAGACGGCACGGTGGTTCCTCAGAAAGCTGAAAATAGAGCCGCCGACGACCCGGCAATCGCACTACTGGGTGTTTGCCCTAAAGATACAAATGGAGTGATCCGAAGGGGCACGTGCACCCGAATGGGTACAGCAGCAACGTCCTCAACAGATAAACTATGGAGAGAGCCCAAATGTCCATCGACAGGTGAACAGATAAAGAAGAAGTGGCCTTTACTATGCAGTGGAATATTACGCAGCCATCAAAATAATGAGATCTTGCCATGTGCAACAACGTGGATGGAGCTAGAGGGTGTCACGGTCTGTGAAGTCAGTCAGTTGGAGAAAGACAGTTATCGTAGATCTCACCGACAAGTGGGATTTAAGAAAAAACAGAGGACCACAGGGGACGGGAGGGAAAAGTAAAGCAAGACGAAATCAGAGAGGGAGACAAACCGGGAGAGACTGTTGATCGCAGGGAACAAAGTGAGGGTTGCCGGAGGGGAGCTGGTGGGGGCCGGGCTGGCTGGGGACGGGCGTGAAGGGAGGCACGTGATGTCACGGCCAGGGCCTGTGATCTTCCAAACTCTGCCTCTGACACTAGTAATACACATATGTCAACTAAGTGAATTTAAATAAAAAGTACTTTGAAAAGACACGTCTTAAAGCAAAGACCGATGCAAGGCCCACCTGGTCTTGGGATTCCAAAACGGAGACCGTCCTGCCCACTTGCTTTACCTAGCGGAAAGCAGGAGGTCCGGGGACAAAGCAGGGGTGACCCCCGTAGGTCAGAGAAATTGTGGCCCATGACTCCTGTCCTGGCCAGGGTTCCCGTCCCCCGGGGAGGACAGGTGCTTCTTCCTGGGAACCTGGTGCCTCAGCTGTGTGGTTCAGCCCGGTTGAGGGCGGGACTGAGGACAGAATGCTTGCCGCGGACCGGAGCTCATTAACTAACCGGTGCCTTCTGCCCCGCTGCGTCGCCACCCGAGACGTGGGCCTGCTGAGCCCTGTGCTGTCTGCCGGTCGGAGGAGCTGCCGGCGTCCGGGCGTGTTTGCTGGTCCCGCAGGACCCAGGGCAGCCCGGGCGGGGGGAAGGGCGATCGGGGGTGGCAGGCGGGCGAGGGCACGCCTGCTCCCCAGGGGCCCTGCCTCAGCGGCACTGTGGAGGAAACGGTCCCGACTCCGGAGCTGCCCGCGCCTGCGTGTCCGCTGCTGTGTAACACCCCACGGACCGCCCGAGGCTGTTGTCTGTTCCTCTTTCAGCCTGTGCCGCAGGGACGGGCTCATCCAGGGCAGCTCCTCCCAGGGTCTGCGGCCTGGGGGGCGGGGGTCCCCGCTTTCACGGATATCCCCGGCTTGCTCTCCGGGGGGCCTGGGCCACGCTGTGGTCCCACCCTCGTGGCGTGAGAGCTCGGGTCCTCACGGAGGTCACGGCCAGCGGCCGGGCTGGACCTGATGGGCAGGACTGGGCTTTCCGTCCATTTGCCTTTCCTTGATCCACCGAGTACCTGTACCGAATTTCCCGAATCCCATTTCCTTCACGTTGGGTCGTTGTCTGCTTTTTGCTGATTCGTGGACACTCGTGTATTCTGGGTACACCTTCCATCTGGTTTGGCCTGTGTTCCCTCGGTGCAGACGGTGCAGACGGGCTTTCCCCCTGGGTGTGGTCCGAGTCCTCTGCCTTTCTCGGGTGTGTTCTCTCCTGCAGCCCCTCCCCACCTCCTGCGATCTCTTCTACTATTGCCACGTTTTGCTTTTCGCTTGTTCTTGTTTTGATCTCCTCCGTGTCTTTCCCCACAGAGTGATCTGCCCCAGCTCCTGATGGCATTGTCCCCCACCCCCGTCATGGGTGCCACTCCCAAGATTGTTTGGGGCTGGTTTCGGGCTCCCCTTCTCTCCCGTGGGTGTCTTGACCCCGGCTCTAAGTTGCGTGCTGTGTTCACAGTTGCCTTCAAAGCGGCTTGGATCCTTGGTGGTATGCCCTCCTTCAGAACCCGTAGCCACCTTGCAAAGTGCTCATTGTGGTCCAGAGAAGGGCGCAGCTGCGAGGAGGGGTCGGCCATGCTCGGCACAGGGTCCCGGGCAGCGTGCGGCGGAGTGGACCTGCTGCGCAGTCCGTGCGGGGCACTGTCTGATCTTCAGCGTCTGGGACACACGTGTCCCCTGATGAGGGGACCCAGGCTCACACCCAGCAGTCCCGTCTCTGTGCCACGGAGTGTGGTAGCCGCTAGCCTCGCGTGGCCACCAAGCACTTGAAACGTGGCCAGTGCCACATGTGGAAATAACATTTCGTGTGTATCGGCTTAAACAAAATACATTGTGAACATTGATTTCAACAGTTTCTTTCACTTTGATTTTAGAAACGTGGCCACCCTTTAAAGTGGCATTTGGGGCCCGAGTTCCACAGCTGTTGGGCGGTGGGGGTTCGTAGCACTCCTCAGTGGGGGTGAAATCGGCTTCCTTGTTTCTTGTCCCCTGCCCGCCTGGCCCTCCCGCCTCGTGTGCCCCCCAGGCCCCCGTCTGGTTCTCAGATTGAGCCCCCTTTCCTGCGGAGACTTCCCGTGGTTTAGCAGCCGAGAGTCTTCAGCGGAGGCGAGGAGGGGAAGGCGTGAGAACCTCGGTCCCCGCAGCCTCCGCCCCAGAGCGCGGCTCAGCGCCCCTCCCAGCCCCGAGAGGGCAGGGGGTCCGGAAAGTTGGTGCCCAGAGGCTTGGAAGGCTGGGCAGTGCTGGGCCTCAGGAAGGCCCAGAGCCCCGGCCGGCGTCCTAGTGGGTCTCACGCCAGACCCCAGGCCCCCGCAGCCCAGCGGCTTGTCCCCCGACTGAAGCAGTTTCGGGGTTTTTACTCCTAAAGAATTAGGTTCTTACCTGAAGTCCGGGAATAGTGGTAGTCGTATTTAACACTCATTGCTGGCCCTAGAATTCCAGACAGCTTTCTGCCCCGTGCTGGGGTGCCCATGCTGGGGTGTCCTCGCTGCCCTGCAGCCATTGGGACGGGCGGCCGCCTGAACTCTGTAGGACTCTCCGGCCCGGCTGCGCGGTCCGTGGCCCAGGGAGCGGTTAGTGCTTTCCCTGGAGAAAGGAAATACCTCTGGGCTAACGGGCCATCTGGCCAGATACATGGTGGCCCACCTTTTAAGGCAAAAATGATCTCTTTAGGGATGCCTGGGTGGTTCAGTTGGTTAAGCGGCTGCCTTCAGCTCAGGTCATGATCCCAGCGTCCTGGGATCGAGTCCCACATCGGGCTCCTTGCTCGGCGGGGAGCCTGCTTCTCCTTCTGCCTCTGCCTGCCTCTCTGTCTGCCTGTGCTCACTCTCTCTCTCTCTCTAACTAATAAATAAATAAAATCTTTAAAAAAATTTAAAAAATGGTCTCTTTACCAGGCTTCGTGACATCCTAATAAATAAAGTCTCGTTAAGCATTTTCTATGAACAGTGCCGCCCCGTTGAATAAGCTTAGTCTTTGTGGCGGCTTGACTCATTGGTTGATCTTATTTCTTGCTGTGCATTATGTCCCCCCCGCCTTATTTACCGTATACGTGGACGTTTGTGCCTCTGGATCCCCTTCCCCCGCTTGGCCCACCGCCCACCCCCTGCCCGGGCAACCGTCAGGCTGCTATCTGGGTCTGTGAATTAGGGTTGGTTTCTTACTTAGATCGCGCCGGTGAGCGAGACCAGTGTCCTGACCTGAGACTACACAAAGCAACAGTGAGGACGATTCGATCGAGGGCTGTCGGTTACCCAACCTCTGCTGCCTAACCAGCCCCTGTAAGCCTTGGGGTAAACCTGTTTCAGGGCTGGATGGTAAATATTCGACACACGCTGTTGAGTCTCTCTCCAGCTTCGCTGCTGTAACGAGAGAGCAGCCAAAGGCGGCGCGTACGTGAATGTGCCTGACTGTGCTCCAATAAAACTTTATTTACAAAAGCAAGCCGTGGGCCAGGCAGTCATTTGTCGGCCCCTGAGTTGTTTGTGTCACGAGTCTGCAAGTTGCTCATTCGAGCAGGGCTCAGCTGGACCGTTCCTGGATCTGCCGAGTCCGCCTGTGGTCCCGCGGTGGGCAGGCCTCCCTCCGTGTCTGGGGGCCGATGGCTGTAGGTCTGTTTCGGCCGCCTAGCCCTGCCCGATCTCCCGTCGGCCGTGGGCTTCCCCAGGGCACCGGGAGCGGCCAGGAGCCGGCCCTCCCGCGTCACATTTCTGTGGTGCTTTGCTCTTGCTGACTTGGCCAAAGCGAGCGGAATGACCAAGCCCGGGGTGCCTGGGAGAGGACTTTGCTGGACCGAGGGGCCAGGGAGGAGGAGCCGATTAGCCGGGAGGGAACCCGGTGCGGGTCTGTGAGCCTGCGCTGTCCCTCCCCGCTGCACCTTTGTCCCTGCCCTCGGGTCACAGAAAGCTCCTGCGCACCCGCAGCGATGCCAGGTCGGGTTTCCGGCGTTGACTGGTTGCCGTGCAGGCGCGATTAATATTTCAAGGTGGCTCCTGAGTCATTTTACACGGTAACCGTGAGTAAGCCGACGTGACCGCCCTGTCGTCGCGTGAGAGCTGGAGGCGCGGGAGAGTCGAGCATTTTGCCAACGCGCTGGAGGCGTGCGCGGCCCCCGGCCCACGGCCACCCTCGTGCTCCGTCCCGCTTTCCCGACAAGCGGTTTCCCTCGGAGGGAGACGAGGAGGCAGGGCAGGAAGAGGCAGAAGGGACATTCAGGGGCCCTCACTCAGGTCCTGGCTGTGACCCTGGCCTCGGTTTGCTTATCAGAGGAGGAGGCAGTCGGATAAAGTCAGGTTTCTGCCAGCTGCGCTTCCGCTACGATGTCGACCACAGGGAGATGACCGCCCACCCTGGCCACTTCCTGCAGGTGGTGGGAAGTGTCCTTCGGGAGGCCAATGGGGTCGGAAGTTGGGAGATTTTCCTCCTCTGTCCCCGCCCCCGAAAGGTTGGCTTTCTGCCCTGGTTCCAGCTGCCCCCAGCCCCGGTCCAGGAAGTGGATTCTGACCCTTTGTGAGTTGTTGGGAGTCAGCAGTCGTGGAGGGAAACATCCCGTGACCAGTTACCCATCGCACATGCCAGTCCGTGGTCCCGTGCCGTGTCCCCTTCCCCAGCCCCTGGCAGCCCCCATTCAGCTTTCCACCCGTGTGGCTGTGCCTGTTAGGGATATCCGTGTCCGCGGTGTGTGTGACGCGAGATCATCTGTCCGGCTTCTCTGGTGGCAGCAGGTGGGCAGGGGTCCCCTGCTGCAGTGTGCATCTGGGCCCCCTACCTTTGTAGGGCCGCGTCCTGTTGCCTTGAGCCGATGGCCCACATCTTGCTGTCCGTTCATCTGCTGTGGACCTTTGGTGGCTTCGACCTCGTGGCTGCCGTGGATGCGCCGCTGTGAGCCTGCGGGCACCGGCTTTTGTTTGAACACCTGCTTCCACGGGGGACCCGCAGATTCCTGACTCTGGAAGATGCTGCCGTATGGGGCTCTTCCAGCTGCGTTTTGAGCCAACAGGAGGGCGTTGACGTTTCCCCGTTTTGTGGGGGTCCCGTGTGGGGCCCTGGGCTCACTCATGTGATCCCACCACTCCCGGGGCAGCATCGACGTTTGCTGCCGTGCCAGCATTAGCAGGAGCACGGGCAGCCGGCGGGCGGTGCCATCGGGCAGACCGACTCCAGAAACCGTGACCTTTCTGTGCCTTCTAGAAAAGACCCCTCAGGGCTGGACCAGGCTGGGCCGGCCCAGGGTGCACGGGCAGTGTCGGCTTCCTGGGGCCCCGGGCTGCCCCCCGACCCCCACTCCTGGCCCAGGACACAGGGGCCGCTCTCTGTCCGGGACATTTCCTTAGGGCTGCAGAGCTCCTTCAGAATGCTGCACAATTACGATTTCAATCTCCCTGGAAATGATGAGCACTTCTAAAAATAGACGCAGACGGCAGAAGGCTAACATTTTAAAATAGTTCAATAATTTACTTATTCTCTGCAGGGCACAGGGAGGATCACTCGAAAATGGATGCTTTTAAAATTTCCTAGAGCCCGGTGCATGCTTTCATGTTTCCAGCAACGTACCGGATGCATTCCATAGACCGTGCGATTCCCGCTTTCAGCATACGACACACTGTCCCTTCTATAGTCTCAGGATGGCACCGCCATAACCACAACCAACTTCGGAATATTTTCGTCCCCCCAGAACAAACCCCGTGCCTGTTAGCTGCTGCTCCCCATTCGCCTCCCCCCTTCCCCCAGCGCTTGCAGCACAGGGTCCTTTCTGACTCGCCGCTGCTTTCCCTGGGCGTCGTGTGCCCGTGAGCGCTGCAGCGTGTGCCCAGGCTTCGTGCCCTCCCAGGGCTGAGCGGTTCTGCTGCGTGCCTGGACCACCCTTTATGCATCCGGTCATCAGCCGGTGCACATCTGAGCTACATCTGAGCAGACGTGTGGTGTTTGTCGGGTTCTGGCATAGCCGGGAGTGGGGTTTCATGTCCTGGGTCACATGGTAACTCCCTTTGACTGCTTTCTGTTCTGTTTTCCACGTGTGCTTTTAAAAACAACAAACCTTTTCTGTTTTAAAGAACTGCAGCTCTGAGAACTAACACAGAGGTAGTTAACCCCCTGTAATCCCCTGGACCCGTTACCCCGTTTATCCCCAGCAGCGAAATCCCGCAAAACCACACTGCCTTCCTGTGACCCGGGTGCTGGCCACCATGCGGCGGAGAGAGTGTGTTTCCAACCCTTGTGTGGCGCCTTCTTAGCCACAGACCTCCCTCTGCCCCCAGCTCCCCGCCCGGGCGGCCGCTGATCTGTTCTCTACCTCTGCCATTTTGTCGTGGAGACAGTTGTGCAACGTGGAATCCCACGGCACACAACCTTTCGGGACCGGCTGTCCCCCCTGGGCATAGCTGCAGACACTGCCGTGCGTGTCCCCGTCCTCCCCTTGCCGAGTGTGTGGGTTCCACGGTCCGGACGCATCCGCGCCTGTAACCCCTCGGCCCTGGACGGGCTTCTGGGTTGTTGGCAGTTTTTGGCCATCGTGAATACAGCTGCTGCAAATGTTGGTGTGTAGGTTTTCGGGTGAGCCCACACCTTCATTTCTCTAGGGAGAATGCCCTGCGTGCAGACGCTGGGTCGTGTGATCGTGGCACAGTTAGATTTTAAGAAACCGCTGCATTTTCCCCAAAAGCCCGCACCGTTCACTGTCCCCAGCAGCAGTCTGGTTTCTGCGTTCTTTCAGCAGTGTTTGGTGTTAGTTTAGCCATTTGGACGGGTGTGGGGGATGCCTCGCTGCTTGGGTGTTCCATTACTGGTGATGGGGTTGAGCATCTTTCCCCTGGTGATCAGCTGCCTGGCTGTTGTCCTTCGTGAGGCGTCTCTTTCCATCTTCTGCTCATGCTGTAACCGAACCGTTAGTTTTGGGACTGTTAGTCCCAAAAAACCAGTCCCGGAAAACCATTAGTTTTCCCTATAGCCTCTAGTCCTTGGTCAGCTACGTGGTTTGCGAGCATTTTCTCCGGGTCTGCGGTTTGTATTTTCCTCCTTGTAACCAGCAGGAGCTCTGTCCGGTTCATCCAGTTTTTCTGGGCGTGGTTTGTGCTTCTTCTGACATCCAGCCAGGGAACTGGTTGCCTCGTCCCAGACCCTGAAGATTGTCCTCCTCTGAGAAATGTTGTTTTCCTGAAAGCTTGATAGTTTCACATTTTGCACTTGCATCTCGGATCCCTTTGGAGTACATTTCTGTATAACTAAGGTGATGGTCATCATTTTGCCTATTGATGTCCATTTGCCTGACCCCTCTCCATGCAAAGGCTGTTCTTCCTCCGCTGAATCGCCGTTGGACCTTTGTCCAGAATCCGCTGGGCTGTTTGTGGGCCTGTATCTGGGCTCTCCGTTGAGGTCCGCTGATCTGCTTGTCCATCATTCCACGAGAACCACACAGTGCGGTCACTGTCACTGCACAGGAAGTCTTGAAATTAGGCAGATGGACTCCTCTCTATTCCTTTCTGAGTTTATTGTACTCATTCTTGTTCCTTTGCCTTTCCGTATGTTTTAGAATAATACTGCCTATACCTGCAAAAAGCTTGCTGGGTTTTCGCGTGGAATTGTATTCTGCTTGTTCGTCAATTTGGGAAGTGTGGGATCTTGACTATGTTGAGTTGTCCAGACCATGAGTGTGGGATGTCTCTTCTCCACATCTCTCTGATGTCTTTTCCCCAGTGTTGTGTAGATTTCAGCAGACAAGTATTATACATGTTTTCTTAGATTTACACCTCAGGGTATCATTAGTTTTGAGCAATTATAGGTGGCATTGTATTTTAAATTTTGGTGTCCATGACTGGCATATGGGAATACAGTTGACATTTATATGTTGACCTTGCATCTTGGGACTTCATTCAACTCACTTATTCTTTCTAAGAGGTTTTTCTTCATAGGTTCCTGGGGATTTTCTACAATCGTGTCATCTGAAAATGGGGACAGTTTTGTTTCTTTTTTCCCAATCTGTTTGCTTTTTATTTCTTTTTCTTGACTTATTGCATTTGATAGAACATCTACCACTAAGTTTAATGAGTGATGAGCACAGACTTCTTTGCTTTTGCAAGAACTTTATCAAGTTAAGGAAGTCCTCCTCCTGTTTTGGGGAGAGTTTTTGTCATAGATGGATGTTGGATTTTTCATATGCTTATTCTATGTTGATGGATATGATTGTGTGGTTTTCTTCTTTAGCTTATTGAAATAGTGTATTATATAGAGTGATTTTTTTTAAGGAGGTATTTATTTATTTTGGAATGAGTGAGCGAGAGAGAGAGAGAGAGAGAGTGTGTGTGTTTGTGTGTGTGTATGAGGTGGGGGAGGGACAAAAGGAGAGACTATTCAAGCACATTCCCTGCTGAGCATGGAGCCCAATGCAGGGTTGTTCTCAGGACCCTGAGGTCATGACCTGAGCCGAAATCTAGACTTGTATGTTCAACTGACAGCTATCCAGGCATCCCATAGAGTGAGTCTTCAAAAAAAAAATTGATCCAGCCTTGCATTGAACCAACCTTGCATTCCTGGAATAAACCCCAAGTGGTCACGGTATATAATTCTCTTCCTATATTGCTAAATTCTGTGTGATAAAATTTTAATATTTTTATACCTATATTCAGAAGAGATACTAACCTGTGGTTTTCTTGTGTATTGTCTTTTTACAGTTCTCGTATCAGGGTAATACTTGTTCCATAAAATCTTTTGGGAAGTATTTCTTCCTATTCTGTTTCCTGCAAGAGAGTGTATAGAATTGGTATGAGTTCTTGCAACTGAATTCTCCAGTGAAACCATTGGAGGTTTACTTTTTATTGCAAATCTGGGAGCTTTAAAATTATGGATTCTATTTTCTTAATACTTCCAAGGGCTATTCAAATTACCTCTTTCATTCTGAATGAGTTCAGATAATTTGTATTTCATAGTACTCCTTTGCTATCTTTTTTTATAATAAAGGCCCCTGCAGGGTCTGTAATGGTATCTTCATTTCTTGTATTGGTAACTTGTGTCTCTTTTCTTTTGTTTGTCAGTCTTGCTAGAGTTTTGTCAATCTTACAGACTTTTTACAAATAAGTAGCTCATTGTTTCATTGTTTTTCTCTAGTTTTCTGTTTTCAGTTTTCTTCATTCTTATGATTATTATATCCTTCCTTTTGTTTGCTTTGGATTTATTTTCCTCTCCTTTTGCTCACTTCTTCAGATAGGAACCTAGCCTTTCAGATAATTCCTTTTTTCCTGATATGTGCATTTAGTGCTATAAATATTTGTCTTATTACTGCTTTAGCTGCATCCCACAAAGTTTGGTATGCTTTATTTTTTCATTTTCATTCGGTTCCATGTATTTACAGAATTTTTCTTGAAAAATTTTTCTTTAATGCATGCATTATTTAGAAGTGTGCTTTTATAGTTTTAAAGTATTTGGAGATTTCTGCCACCTTTTGGTGATGGATTTCTAATTTGAATCAGCTGTGGTCAGAGAACATGTTATGTATGATTTCACTTTTAAATGTGTTGAGGTTGTTCTGTGGCCCTGGGCATGGTCTGTCTTGCTATATGTTCCGTGAGCACTTTGGAAAGAGTGTATATTCTGCTGTTAATGAGTGGAAGGTTCTATGAATATCACTTAGACTCTGTTGGTGGAACTCTTCCACATCCTTGCTGACTTTGCTGTCTGGTTATCTATCCGTTGTTGAGATGGGGGTGTTGGAGTGTTCAGCTGTAATTGTGGATTTGTCTCTTCCCTTTCAGTTCTATCCATTTTTGCCTTATGCATTTTCCATCTCTGATGCTTGGTGCATATACACTTAAGGTTGCTATTCTTAGTGGATTGACCTTTTGTCACTCTATAATGCTCCTCTCTTTGGTAGTTTTCTTTGTTCTGAAGTCTGCTTTATCTAACGTTAATATAGCCATGCCTACCTTCCTGTGGTTAATGTTTACATATCTTGTTTCATTGCGACTAGGTAACTATTTGAAGTGAATTTTTGTAGACCTAATGTAATTGGGCTTTTGAAAATCTCTTTAGTTCAGTTGGACAATCTCTGTCATTTAATAGGTATACTTTGACCATTTAGCTTTCATGTAATTATTGATGTATTAAGGCTTATGTGTGTCATTTTGTTTTCTGTTTGTTCTGTCTGTTTTTCATATCCATTATCTTTTTTCTGCACTTTTTGTGGGTCATTTGTGTATTTTAAGAATTCCACTTGGATTTCCCTGTAATCATTTTTGAGCTTTCCATAGTTTTCTAAGTGATTGCTTTAAGCATTATATTCTGTACATATAATTTTACCACCATCGACTGGGTTACCAGTTTGAGTGAAATATACAAACCTTACTTCCTTTTATGTCTTTTTACCTTCCCTCACTTATGACATAATTGTCTTAAATATTTTCTCTAGATGCATTTAGAACCAAATCTGAGTGCATTGCAATTTTTCCTTCAACTGTTAACCATAATTTAGAAAATTTGAGGGGAGAAGGAGAGCCTATTATATTTATTCATATTTTTGCTTTTCTTGTTCTTTTTTCCTTCCCAGTGTTCTAAGATTCCTTCTTTTATTGTTTCCTTTCTGTTTAAAGAGCTTTCTTTAGCCTTTTTTTTTTTTTTTTTTTTTTTTTGATAGGTTTATTGATGGCAAATTCTCTTGGTTTCCTTTCATCCAAGAATATCTTGATTTTTTATTTATTCTTACAAGATATTTTTGCTGGATATAGAATTCTAGACTGACAGTTCTTTTCTTTCATTACTTCAAATACATTACATGTGGCCTCGATAGTTTTTGATGAGAAATACACGATTACTCCAGTTATTTCCCCACTGTACATAAGGTATTATTTTTTTCTGCCTGCTTTCAAGATTTTTCTTTGTTATTAGTTTTCAGGAGTTTAATTATCTTGGTGCCTCTTGGTGTGACTTTCCTTGGACTTATTCTGTTTGGGACTTGTTAAACTTTCTTGAATCTGTAGGCTTATGTCTTTTGCCAAATTTGGGATGTTTTCAAATATTATATTTTGAGGGCACCTGGGTGGCTCAGTGGGTTAAGCCTCTGCCTTCAGCTTGGGTCATGGTCTCAGTGTCCTGAGATCAAGCCCCACATCAGGCTGTCTGCTCAGCAGGGAGCCTGCTCCCCACCCCCCCGCCTGCCTCTCTGCCTACTTGTGATCTCTATCAAATAAATAAATACAATCTTTTAAAAATATATTATATTTTGGAGTACTTTTTCAGAGCTCCCCCACCCTTCTCTTTTTCTGGGACTCTGATGAGGTATAGGTGCGCTGGTCCCTGAGGCTCTGTTTGTTTTTAATTCTTAGTCTCTTTTCTCTCTTATGCAGTTTAGGTAATATCTATCGGTCTGTGTTCCAGTTCATGGGTTATTTCTGTCCCCTCCCTGCTGTTGAGTCCATCCACTGAGCTGCTTTTTGAGTTACCACATTTTTCACACCTAACATTTCTACCTGGTTCTTACTTATCTCCACTTCTTTGCTGAGACTTGATGTTGTTGTTGTTGTTGTTTTAATGAAACTTTGTTTTTCTTTTTTTTTTCATTTTTTTAAAAAGATTTTATTTATTTGTTAGTTAGAGAGAGAGAGAGCGAGCACAGGCAGACAGAGAGGCAGGCCGAGGCAGAGGGAGAAGCAGGCTCCTTGCTGAGCAAGGAGCCCGATGTGGGACTCGATCCCAGGACGCTGGGATCATGTCCTGAGCTGAAGGCAGCTGCTTAACCAACTGAGCCACCCAGGCGTCCCTGAAACTTTGTTTTTCATATGTTTCCAGTATGTCCATAATTGCTTTAAAAAAAAAAAAGATTTTATTTATTTATTTTTTTTTGAGAGAGAGAGAGGGAGAGAGCAAGCATGTGCCAGCAGGAGCAGAGGGGGAGGGGCAAAAGGAGAAGCAGACTCCCTGATGAGCAGGGACCCCAAGGCAGGAATTGATCCCAGGACCCCGGGATCATGACCCCAGCCGAAGGCAGATGCTTAACTGACTGAGCCACCCAGACATCTCCATAATTGCTTGTTGAAGTTTTCTTATCGTGACTGCTTTAAACTCTTCATTGGGTAAATGTAACATCTCTGTCACCTCAGTGTCAGCAGCCATTGGTTGTCCCTGTCTCGTCTGAGATCTTCCTGGTCCTTGGGGTGATGAATGATTTTCAATGGAAATGTATACAGTTTCCTATGATGATGTGCAACTGCGAGTCTTCGTAAGCCTCCACTTCAGCTGGCATTCTCTGCCACGGCTCTCGCAGGGGAGGAGGGGTGCTCCCCCGCCACTGCCAGGTGGACACAGGTCTGGTTCCCCAGGGGGCCTCTGTCGTTACTCTAATGGGGAGGCTCCTTGTTGCCAGTGGGGTTGGGGGCTTCTGGTCTCTACGCGGTCCCCACCAATACAGTGGTGGGCTGGCCTCATTTCTGTTGGTGATGGAGAAAGTCCTGACATTCCGTGAGCTCTTTCCTGACACCAGTACAGTGGGGTGGGGGAGGGGTACCTTGTTCCTGCCCCGTGGGTGTGGAAACCCAGGCTCCCCGCATTGTTTGCACCCTACAGTCACATGTGAGGAGGATTTGTTAACCACCCGGTGGGGAAGAAAGTCCCAGCTCCTTTTTTTGGCTTCTTGGACACCTCAGTGGGGATTTGGGGGTGCCTGTTACAGCCACACAAGTTGCAAGTCTGGGCTCCTGCGCAGCCTTTGCTGCTATGGGTCCAGATGGGCGCCAGTTTTCCTGGGGTGCCTGTTGAGTGGTCATTGTCTAAACCCATTGTCTCTTTAGGCTGCCACTCTCCCGGTCCCTTGGCTAGAAGAGTCATTTGTGGTGGCGTTCCGTCCACTTCTCCTGGTGTGTGTGGGTTTCCAGCTCTCCAGCTCCGCGTCTGGGATGGATGAGGCAAAGCCCCACCCCAGAGACCAGACCGCCTCAAGGTCCCCAGTCCCTTGCCAGGCTTCCTCCTTCTCTTGCCCTTTCGGAGTCTCATGTTTGTTTTCTATACTGTATCCCAGTGTTTTAATTGCACCTTGTGGGAGGAATCGGGAAAAATGCATCTACACTATCTTTCTGGAAGCACAAGTACAGCCCCTGGATTTTGGCCCAGAGATATCAGGATGCACTTGGCATTTTAACGTTCTGCTTCGATGGCTTCTCTCTGACCATGTCCTCATCTTGTTGTCTCACCCAGCTCTGGAAGCCCCTCC